>JADDOH010004407.1:0-52699 GCA_016648135.1 Agrypnia vestita
TTTTGGGTGCCATTTGGATTGCCGGGACATGTTTAAAATTAATTAATTTCGTAGAAATTAATCTTTCCTGGATAATTTTTAAACATGTTGTTGGTTATGCTTCATTAGTTTTTGTAATTGGGATACTTCATAGATAATGTGATGTGCCCTTGAAATTTTTATATAAAGTCTGTACCTTTTTAATACTATTTAAATATTGTGGAAAGTTTGATGGCGACCCTTTTGGGCCAGTGGGTATGACACTGGCTTCTCACACAGAGGGTTCCGGGTTCGATTCCAGGTGAGGTCACGATTAACGTGTGTGATTTAGTCAAGGTTGCATATTTTGTGATGTCTTCTTCTTCAAACATAGTAAAATTATTTTGTGGTGACATTATAATTATAATTTATAGAATTAAACTTTGTTTACACCACTTTTTTTATTATTAAAAAAATTCAACATGTTTCGAAGCCAATGGCTTCTATTAATAAAAATTCTAAGTATTAAGTTATTTCATGTTAAGTAGGTACTTTATATTATTAATTTTCCAAATATAACTTTTTAATATTTTAATTATTTTTTAATTTTATTTCTGTTATCCCGGCGAAGAAGCCATTGGCTTCGAAACGTGTTGAAATTTTTCAATAATAAAAAAAATGGTGTAAACAAAGTAAATAATAATTTTGTGATGTGTTTCGCTTTTATAATTTGGCATCTTGGCCTGTTGAAGCGTAAATAAAATAAAAAATATACCCTTGAAGATCTTAAATAAAGTCTGTACATTTTGGTACCATTAAGGATATCACATTTCTTCGTGATAAGTGATCATAAATCAAAAGAATTCCTATGTCGGCGCTGAATGTCAGGGTTAACCCAGCATTCGCTTACTCTCTCCTATTTCCTACGTAGGTATTCACTTCCACCAATATTATACATATAAACAGTGATATGCAAACGTATGGAGATACCTGAGAAGAGATATGTTTATAAAACATATACGACGGTCTGTGTCTGACGTTGCCTGGAACCCAGATTAACATCAAAGCGGTGGGGGAGGGAGAAAGGTAGAAGGAGCTGTCTTTTACGAAAGCCCTGAAGAACAAGGGTAAGTGGAACAACTATGTTTATCTCAATATTCTAGAGTGAAATGAGCATATTTCCGAACGGATGTTATTCAATATAGCACATAATAGCAAGAAAAATTTGGGCTATGCCAGGGGAAGGTTACTATGTTCTGGCAAAGAGTCATGAAAAGTAAATAAGTTTTTGCAAAATTTTGTTTAGATGAATTAAATAGTGTGCATTTAATTTTAAAACTCAGACACAAATATTTCAGACACAATACGCAGTGTCTTCATTTAATAGTTTTTAGTGTATTTATTTTAAAATAATAATATTCTTTTCATTTATTGAAGTAAATTAGTTTTAGACTATATAAAAAGTGTTAATTTTTATTTAAAAACCGTGCATATTTTTTATTTTTTATTTATTTATTGTTTATTTACATTTACATTAGTTAATACAAGATACTAATAACTGCCACACTAGGTGAAAACCTGTTCTGTGGCAGTTATTCTCACATGGTGTTTATGTAGTAGTAAAAAATGACAATTAAAGAATCTAAATCTAAAAGAAAATAAAAAGAAAAGAAAATATACATACAGAAAGAGTAGCTAGTTGTGGTTAGGACTCTCGCCTCGTGATCCAAAGGTCTCGGGTTCGATCCTCACTCGAGACTAGCAAGTTAGTCCTATTTTCATAGCACAACCATTTAGCTTAGTTTGAAAATAGTAAGAATATTGATGTGACATGTATTCCGTGTTCGCATCTCTATTTTAAAAAAAAAATTAAAAAAATAATCCAGATAAGAATTTATAGTAAATCATAGGAATACCTAAATCTAAGAGAAAAGAAAAGAAAAGAAAGTACACATACACATAAATTGTTAGTAAACAACTGACAGATTTTGCAATAATTTTATAAGGTTTTGCAAAATATATAATATACACATCACACAGAGGCCCACAAAGTGGATTAATTTTCATTATTTTTAAAACGTACGTTTGGTATTTTATTAAATTATTTATTTTGTGTCATTTTCAGAAAAATTCTTCATTTAAAATATATGGAATCTTTATGAATAAATTTTAATACGATATTTTTCTATACAAAAATGTGATACAAAAAGCCAAAAGAAAAATAAAAAATAATGAGAAATTTAAGATCAAATTAGATACTATGTTTTAAACCACTTTATTGCTATATATTTGTCAAATAGTTTCGGTTGGACTCAACCTTCTTCAGGACAATTATAATATAGACTGATAATTTGACAAATATATAGCAATAAAGTGGTTTAAAACATAGTATCTAATTTGTTCTTAAATTTCTTAATGTCAAGCCACAAAGTATTTTCTTGCTATGAAAATTTTTAAAAATAATGAATTTCGCTTCTCTCGTCCTTGGATATTTACACATCACCGTATACAAAAATATGTTTTCTAAATATATACAAATGTTACATACCAGTGTATGCTTACCTGGTCGTGATTAGTTGTACAAACAAACCTCTTCACATCAGATTTTCTAGATTTATAGCAATGTCGATATATTTATAAAGCAATTTATGCCAGTTAGAATATAAGATATTGAATAATCGATTCCACTCGATATTTTGCAGAGTTAATATTTTTTTTTCTTTTAAGATAACAAATAATTTATGATTAATGTAATATGATTGAAGTATTTTACTTGCTGAAACTCCTATTATAAATTTTTTATAAACTTGCAATGTCTGAAATTGACATCCTTTACATGTTTTTACATAGTTTCACTTGTCCGTTTGTATGTTTGTCTCCTTATTTAATAATCGAAATATCAACAACTTCCCGGCTAGCCTAAGCTCTGAAACTTTCAGCATTTCTGTTTTTCCTACAATAATACAACATTAAATTATTTTGAATATGATTTTTTCGATATTTTGAGGGATACAAATAATTTTAATATTTAATATTAAAATAATAAAGGAATAAAAGCAAAAACAATATTATTTTGGCTTTTCTAGTCAAGATAAGTACCTACCTAATATTCAGTGAAATAAGTGTGTATTTTTGCGATATTTTATCACCAATTGTTGAAATTCTAGTAATTAAGTATTTACCCTACATTTTCTGGTTTGTTATTGTTAAAATTAATCTTGTAATCCGAACAAATGTATAGAAGCGTGTCTTAATTTTTTTTAATTTCGCATTTTTTGATCACATTTTGACATCAGATTAGAAGTCCACTTTTTCATTTACGAACAGAAGCTCTCTATTGTGTAGTAAAAACTAAAACGGAGCGAAAATGTCTTTAATGACTTATCTGTTTTAGAAATCCTTCGATTTTTGATTTTTTTGAAATCTAGTCCTTACCGGTATGAAAGGGCTCATAATCGTGACGGAGGTAATTCTCAGGGATTCCAAAACCCACCAGGAATTGTCTTTTCAGTTGTGATTAACCTTTTATGGTAATATAACGTCTACAGCAAATTCAATTATGCGAGAAAAAGTCTTTCTTAATTCGTATTGGCCAAAGAATTCGATGGACGGATTTGCATTTTCTCATTACCCTTCGTAGCCTTACGTAAGCAATTGAAGTATTCCTTAACCGTAGTAGCCCCCACTTTACATAAGCAATTAAAGTGTCCAACACTAAGAGTGTCATAGACACCCACGTAGTGCGCTGATGAACCTTACTGAAGATACGACATGCTGGCGCCGAGGGTACACTTTACCAGGGAGGGAGTAAATTAGATATATACAGCCTTAAGGGGGGGGTAAGGTTTTTAACTTTTTTTTGCATTTTAAATGAATGTATAACATCGTAAGAATATTGTGTCGAAATTTCAAGTCAATCGGAGTAAAATTGACGAAATTATGAACATTTGAGCGATACTCAGACTGATTTTCTATACCTGCTCGGGCAGCTAAGAGACGCGCTCACCTGAGGACTACCGGACGTGCTATTTGCATTGGAAGAGTTTTGCGTAGACAAGGACAAACAGATGCTGATGATGAAAGCTCTTTGCCGTGTGAACATGGCATCGACGATTATGTGTAAGTATAAAATAAGTGTTGAGTTTTATTTTGAATTTTACAGTGTGCAAAACTTTAAATCGTTTTCCCCACATCTCACGTTTTCAAAGTCGGTGTCCATCATAACTTCAAAACTACTGCACCGATCCTTTTGAAATTTTGAGCACTATTTCTGTTCATAATTTACTTGGTAACGCTTTTTAAGAGTTTTTTTCAAATTTGTTATTAATTTTTATTTTTTAATAACAAATTAGTCGATATTTTTCTCAAAAAATCGCGTTTTTCCCTTCAGGGTTCCAAAAAATTGAAAAATTGAAATTTCCAAAAACCCTCCTAGCGTTACCTGGGAAAATCTATTATCTAACGAATGAACTTTGATTTTTTGATTTCAGATGATTTAGCAACAAGTTATGATGGACACCGCAATTCTACTTTTTTCCGAGACACGTCCGAATAATTGCTGCCATTGCCGTATTTCTTAATATTTCGTCTTGAAAATTTTACACAATATTCTTCAAATATCATACTTTAATGTACTAATAAAGAGATTTTAATTGTGTCGTCACAAAAAATTCACAAAAACATGCCTTTTTTGTACGAATTAACCTTACCCCCCCTTAACGGACACTTGTCAGGATTGCTAGACCATGGGGGTACAGAACTGCGCATTGTGTAATTTACATCATTTGTGAGTTTAAATTATTTGCTTGTGATTATGTTGTCATAAAATTTAATTTAATGCTGATTGAACTTAGTTATGCAGAAATAGACCAACTCATAAAATGCTTAAAAGCGTTATATACGGGTTTAGACGGCTCAATAAGATATCGTTATGCGCTGTAAACGTTCAATCTCTAATTGCTATAGTTTTTTTTTATAAATTCAATATTTTTCTAACAGCCATCACCGTTAAATTAACTTTAAAAAAGTGGTTCGACTGACGGCATCAAAATAAATCCCTGTCAAAAGAACATTGGTTAAAATTTTTATTTATTTTTATATAATAATAATTATATTATTAATATTTTCTAGATATCATTGTTATAAAAGAAATCATACGTATAATCCATTAAATAAATAAATTAAAAATATCCATGTGGTATGGACGTATTAAACATTTGATTCTAATGTAACTACACGATAAAAAAATTTGGGGGTTGAAGGTTTTCTACATCTCAGATAATACTTTCAACTTCATGCTTTGTCAAATTCATAGAACATAGAACCCACATAGAATAATATTAGTACTGTTTTTCGTACATTTAGACATTTTGTAGAAAGAATCTATCTAGACTGTAAAACGTGGCATATTTTCATTAATAAAAATTTCTTCTTACAATTACATTTAAAAAACTTTTTTTTTTAAATATAGAATTCTTTATTGATACTAAAATAAATACATGTTACAGTGACAGTGAATATAACATTTTTTATAGGTGTTTAACTGATCCCAGAAAAATTAAAATGTGTGTTTGTGGACAGAAGTACCTACATGATGCATAAGAGCATGAATGATAAGTATGCATAAGTCAATAAATGGAACAGTGTAGAGAAATATAAGCATCATAAAATAAATATTAGTGAATCAAGTATACAAATTATTTTCGGAGTACAGCTATTTTTTAAATTCTAACTATCTTTTCTGTTGATAATGTATTTTTCTATTTTTTTATGTATTTCTTGAATTTTTGTATATTTTATTGTTCTTCAGTTCTGATAAATTATTATAAATTATTGGTAAATTATTGTAAAATTTAACACTTAGATAAGTGTAATGGTGTTGTGTGGCTGTTTTGTTGTATTTAGGAATGTTTAAACATCTTATTATTTGCGCTCTTTGGCTATGAATATGAAAATTATGAGTTTGTGGTGTATTTATACTTTGTTGAATGAATGAAAACATCTCTACAATGAATACCATGTAAAAATATGTAGTAATAAATTAAATATTGACGTATCAGATTTTAGTAAATTCAAATTTTTATATTTTCTCTGTTCCACGTTTTAGGGTTGGAGGCTTTCAGCAGAACTACGTCCAATCGTGAATACGCCTTCAATATATTTGTGTACCAAATTATATTTAACGTAAAAATAACACACGAGGTAAAACATGGAGTAAATAAAAAATAACACATTGTTAGTTAACTTTGTAAAAACCACTACCAGATTTTAGGTCTACCGATTTCGAGACGTATCCGTCTCTTCGTCAGGACCAACACTACACCACTACATTCACAACACTACACACCTCAACCATAGTATTGTTACACTTCCACCAATAATTGATCACATGCGTGTTAGTCTTGTCAGGGACAGACATGCACTGATTAGCCTAATGAACCATCAGGGATCTACCGAAAGAGAGTGAGAGGGGGCGGGGTCTAAAGTGGGTGTTACGCCATCTTTCGTGAACATTAAATTACACAAAGGGCTATATGGAAAATTAATTTGGTTGTTAATTAGGGGTGCTCTGTTATTCACCGCCTGCCTAATGTAAAAAAATATCTAAATTATTCAATTTTAAACCTTTATTATTAGTATTTAAATAAAAAATGATTATAAAGATTCTATCACAAACTTCGTGACATATTTTAGTGTGGGACCCGGAGAATAATCAAACTCGGGCTAAACAAAGGAGATATTAAAACAAGAATAAATTCTAAATTCAGAATAAACTCGATAGAAATGTTCCGTCTCGACAACAAGTTAGAAGTTAGTGACATTGACGCAATTAGTGCTACACAGGAAATCTCAAGGGCCGCGTGCTGATGACGTCACCGTGGCGCGTCTTCCGCGAGTTTCATAATAAACCTTATTAATTACATTATCAATGTTCCCTATTTTCCTTTAATTAAGTATTGTAAAACAGAATGGTCCTAAATTTCGATACAGATGGGGTGATCATTGTTCCTTCAGACCAAAGGGAAATAATTGAAATACAATTCGATAAACAATATAAGAATAATTATAACGCGTTTATATGATGGTCACACCTTCATGGTTTTTTAAATAAATTTAAATATATATATATATATATATATATATATATGTTAGTTCTACTACTTTGGGGGTAACCCGCGTCAAATTCTGGTCGTCAGGACCAGTCGTCTGCCGACGTTTCGAACAGATCTCACTGTTCATCTTCAGGGCGCCTTGTCGATGAGCTGCTTCTCCAAAAAGCGTACACCCTTTGGATCCGGAGCTCACCGTCAAGTGAAAGTTTGAAAAATTCTGCGTCAGGTGTTTGTGGAGGAGTGGGTTTCTCCAGCGACGCCGTTAATGTGTTTTGCTCGGCTTCTATTAATCCGTATATTTACTTTATTATCGTCATTATACAGTGTTGAGAAGATTGGATTTTCTAATTACTTCGGTGTTTAGTATTATATTAATTATATAATATATATATATATATATATGCATGCATGGAATGCTGGACGTATCTATTCTCTTAATTTTTGAGCTAAATTCTTGGGCTATGAAAATATGGCTAATATGCCAGTCTCCTGGGATAAGGCTTGAATCCGCGACCGCTGGATTACTAGGCGCGCGTCTAAGCTACTAAACAAGCAGTTGTTTTAATTTTTTTGTATAAAATACACATTAAATATGTCGGCTATAAAAGCAAAGGTAGTAATATCCAAAAAATTAAAAACATTCATAAATTCGAGATTTTATAGGAAATACAGCCTATAAATTTAAAGGAAACATAAATTTGGAAGGGGTAAATACATAGAATCTACAATTCGGTACATTTTAATTAGTAATCCCCAGTGATTGCATTCAAAACATGTTTTTCTTTTTTTTTTTGGATATTGTTACCTTCTCTTTTATACCCCACATATATATTATGTTGTAGAAGACAAATGGAGTACATGGTGGTTTTAGTAGTCAACAATACAGTATGCATCCAATATGTCCATTAATTTAGTCACGTTAGTGAGAACTGTACAAACACAATGACAAATATCTTGGCATTGAGTCTTATGCAGCCCGCAGATGAAGAATTTCGCTTATTTTTTTTTAACAAAACTAAATCTAGTTGATTTAAGTAAATTACTCATGACATAAATGTATTGTATGCCGATATATGTCAATGTGTGAGTGAGCGATAGATTATAGCGAGAAGTAGATGAAGGTATATGACTGCTTCACGCTAGATAGTGAAGCAAAAAACACTTGACGTTAGTCACCGCTTGTCTCTACCGCGTATAATATGTTGTTTTATGTCGTTCTAAGATTTGTTTTGTTATAACGATTGAGAATTTTAATTGATGACAAAAAATCAACAAAACTTGACTGGAAACGTCAAAATACTGCTGTTTGTGTTTGTATTTATTAATTTATTTACTCTAAATAAAGACAGGTGAAGCTAAACAAACGTTTGTAAAAATTAGTGAAATCACGATCAAACTAAAAAATACCTATTCAGTGCAGGGTCACGAAATTGTTTTGCGTAAATACAAGTTTGTGTAAAAGGAAGCGGAGAAATACGGTCATGTGTTTCATCTGAATAACGTAAAGGAATGTGTTTCCAAATTTACAAGTGTAGCTTTTAGTACAATTGAACGTATTTTACAGTGTTAGTACATTAAGAAATCGAGAATGTTTCCTTCAGATGATTTGTTTGGAATATTTAACGTTTTTGACCCGAGGCAATCATACCTTAAAACCGTACTTGTAAAATTCCACAAGGACAAGGTAAATTTTAAGCATACACAACAAACACGGGTTACAAGGCTGGCAAATGCAATTAATTTCGAGGTATCTAAAATGAAAGCGTCTTTTGGACAAAGACAATTTAATTTCACTGCCCCGCTTGTTTTTAACAAGTTACCAAATGAAACTAAAGAAATTACAATACACAAATCTTTTAAACACCTTATCACTATTTATATAAGAATATCAGGTAGAAGGTATACTGAAGAAGTGATCCGCCCTTGACCGCTAAATAGGCAAAATCTATTTTATATAATTTCATGTAGGTATATTATTATTTATTTTTATACAGTATTTATTTATTTATATATCTTTAGATATAGTATATATCTAATACAGTATTTATTTTTATATCTACTTAATTTTTTTTTGTTTTTTCTTTTCTTTTAGATTTATGTATTCTTATGATTATATATATTATCTACTAAATTCTTTCTGCATTCTTTTTACATTTATACTTCTTTATTATTGTTAGTTGTTACTAATGCATAACTATCAAATGATAATAACTGCCACAGAACAGGTTTTACCTAGTGTGGCAGTTAATAGTAACTTGTATTAGAACAAATGTAAAATCAACAATAAAATTAATTAATTAATTAAATACATAAAAAAAGTATAGTATAGTTTTTATAAATGGTGCAGTTGAACGTATTTTATAGTGTATAGTATAGTCTAGCTTTTGGTACATTTGAGCATATTTTACAGTGTAAATTATAGTGTAGCTTTTAGTACAGTTAAACGTATTTCATAATGCAAAGTATAGTGTATCTTTTAGTACAGTTGAACGTATTTTATAGTGTAAATTATAGTGTAGCTTTTAAAACAGTTGAACGTATTTAATAAGAAGCGAAGACGATAAAAGAAACAGCAGGGTAAAGTATATTCTCACCTCTAAGAAAGAATGAAATATGAAAAGAACCAAAATCTAACGTAGATGATATTTGTAATGTTATTTGACATGTTATACAAGACAGCTACGTAAACAGTTAACGTAATGTAGGTTTTAATGGATCAGTCAACATTACGGAAAGCCATAGATAAATAAAGATTTCGGTGGATGTTCGAAAATAATTGCAAAATAAATAAGATGTGATTAGTATAATTTAATTCCCTCTCAACTCTCCTAATTTTAAATGTACGTCAGTAAGGCCCGGTTGTTTCAAGTTCGATCAAAGTAAGCGGTCGATTAAAGCATAGATTTTTACGAAAACGGACCGTCTGATTGGTGGAGAACGTAAAACTCTATGCTTTAAAAGAACGCTTTTTTTAATCCAACTTGAAACAACCGGCCCTAAGTATTTTCGTTCGTCTGTGCGTCCATTACTTCCTGGAATTACAACACTGATCAGCAACGAACATTCATCAAAAATGTTGTATTTAAAGAATTGTTGCTGTAAATATACTTTAGGAATGTAAGTTAATCTGAAATTAGTTTTATAACTAAGCGAATAAATTCAATTAAAAAAAAATGTTTTCCTGTTCATAATTTTTTTGCTTCAAAATCCAGCAATTATTATGCCCCGTTATTTTTCGCGTGTTTTTGCTAGTATATAAAATAATTAATTCCAGGTACTTATCAACTATTCTAATTCGAATTCTTTGGAAAAAGGCTAGAATTACAACAACAACACTGATGATGTGACGCGTCAATCAACGCGCGACTCAAATTACTCGCCAAAGTATTATTAATTATTATTATGTTCCGTAATTTTTCACGAGTTTACGGCTAGTTCTAACAATAAAAAAATATTCAGCAACGGATTCATCAGCGGCCGACTGTACAGCGAAAAATTTATTTCATTACATTTTGAATTTAGCAGAAATGTTACATTTTTTTTTCATTTTTTGTCTTGTTATGCGGCTTACACAGAACAAACATGTCAATTAGTACATGCTTCATTAAAAATGTCAAAAAACGTTACACGTATCATTTCGTACTACCTCGGCATACAAAATATTTTCTCTACCTTTTTTTGTCCTAGTTAATGTCTACAAAGTTACTATATACCCGAAACAACGATCCCCACACGCGAACCTTCTATAAGATGTTGACAAAATTTTCTAGAGCGCTCTTTCCAAAGATGTCTCGAGACATTTTTTGCCTAAGAAGCTTCCGAAAATCATATTCTTTATTCTTCTTCTTCTTCTCGTGCCCTGTCCGTTTACCGGACGTTGGCTATCGTGTTGGCTATGCGGACTTTGTTTACTGCGGCCCGGAACAGCTCCACAGTAGACTGGCCAAACCACTGTCTCGAGGTTTTCAGCCATGAAGTCCTCCTTCTTCCAGGGCCCCGACTTCCGGCAATCTTTCCCTGCATTATGAGATGCAAGATCTCGTACTTCTCTGGATGTCTCATCACATGTCCCAGATATTGAAGTTTTAATAACTTATTTTTCTTTATTCATCCGAGCCTTTATTAAAATATACTTTTATGGCTCACCGCTTTCTACCTTGTACAAATTTTTTGGTTCCTTTTTTTAATTTTTATTTTATTTTATTTATTCTAAATTATTTGTTACACAGAAAAGGTAAAGATAGTTGCTTAACTAGTCTAGTCTGTTCCTTTACATATCATCTGAACTTTACTTCAGTTTTACGTGGTATTATATTGTTTTTCAGAAATTAATACTGTTATTAATTAATTCTGTTATGTGTACGCAGCGGTGTGAGACCAAATGAAACACTAAGAACGTATTTGTCTTTTATTTAATACATAAAGTCACTGGACAAATTTTTTTTTTTTCATAATTCGTCACTCGAGATTATTCCACTTTTCTCTCGTACACTTTATTCACGCCGTTTCTATCGCACAAATTTACTAATAAATTATTCCGCACGCAGGTACCCTTTATATTCGTCGCACGTTGTCTATTGCACGGTTCACGGTTCCACTGTCCATTCTCACTCCACTCGGGTCTTAATTCGCTACCGTCTGTTTTTTATGAATTAGCCTTCTGTGGTTAATAGCAACAATCAAACTAAGACTGTCTCTCATGCGCAATCGCAATGGTATTTCAATAAATGCTATCTCTCGAAGCTTCTAGTATAATTTCATGTTTTATAGATCTTTCTAAAATCTTATAAAATCTTTTTTTTTATTCATTGCATATTGGTCTCTATAATGTTACGCACGTATTGCTTTCGTGTAGTTTTCTTGTTGGGGTAGGCAGAGTGGATGCAAAGCCTCTCTCTTCTGTCTTGCCACACAACTCTCTTATTTATTAACATTTTGTTTTATGTTTATCTCTTTAACACAACGTCTAGTTATTGCAGCAAAACACGTCACAAAAATAACCAGTTTTGTGCAGATCAGGGCAAGAGTTTTTTACCTTAAGAATGACACCAGGCCACATTCATACATTTCCCCATGCATTTTTGAGGCTTTTAACATAACCATCAATCAGTATTTGGTTGATTAGATCATGCGTATACTATGAACGTTCTCCATTCTTTATAAGAACCGTCGCGTTACAGTATTAATACTGTAACGAGATGGTAGAATCGGAAGGAATTAGACGCTATCAAAGTTTCTCTAACGCTTCACACGAATCTGGAACCGACAGGACCGTTTTCGCCGGCATTGGAAATATGTAAAGAATACTAGAAGTGTATAGAATGGTCTCGAACATACGAAAACCAAAATATTTTATATAAATAGGTAAAGCGAGCACGCGCGCGATAGTTATTGATAGTTATGATAGCTTGACCTTTGACTGATGCGAAATAGAAACCATCGAAGCCACTGCGACAAAGCTGTGTTGCCAGCGCTTGTATAACCGAGCGACAGATATTCAGGCGAGTACTTACGTACGAAACGGAGCAGATCTACCAAGTGATATAAAATAAAAAGTGCAGCAAAGATAAACGGTACGAATCGGATAATTAGTGCATGAAATATTTGAGAAGCATTTAGAGACTCTGGATTAAAAAAATAGTTCTTCAATTGAATTTGTATCCAGTGACTACCCAGTCACTGGATACAATTTTTTTGTGTATTTAATTAATTTCCCACAGCCAATACTAATGAGACTTCAATATGACACCAACGAAGGAGGGACTGGTATGGCCTTGTCCAGAGAATAGACAGTACCAGGCTACCTTATATCGCACTGCATAATCAGCCTCACGGAACCCGCCTTCGCGGAAGACCTCTCAAAAGATAGAAGATACCTGGAAATCTACCTCACAGAAGGCGCTATCCTGTTCTCCACCACACCATATTAAAAGGAAAAGGAGGAAGGAAAATGTAAATAAATCCTCTACTCTCTCGGTCGCCTGACTTCATTAGGCAACGCTTAATAATTAATGGCAGAAAATTTTCTTACAGATAAGGAGATACGTAAAATGGAGTAATCCCAACATAATCATGCATCTCATTCCGCATTTAAATAATTAATTTCAAAGACAATCTTCCCTCTCACCTAATATGCAAATCCTGAGCATTAATACAAGACCGTAACATCCACATAAAATATTAAAACACCTTCTTAACCTTGCCACATCCAATTTTAACCCATGTATTCACTAGGAGACAAATTGCCCCTCAACATCACGCGCGGCATAGGGTCTACGTGACGTTGCAATGTCGCGCACTGTTCCGCGTGTGGACGTTGCAACGTGCACCGTGACGTTGCAACGTCCACACGCGGAACATAGCGGACAACATAGCGGAGCATTTATACGTGCCGCAACACCGTTGCCATGCGCACGATACCCAAGCGAGCTCACCTCGACATCGCGCCGCGCATCAGTACCACGTGGTATGTTTACAAGTGAATGCGCATGCGCTGTTACTGTATACCACTCAACATGACATTAGTGTGGGGAAACGAGCTGTAATTGCAAGTTTGATGTGAGGGCCAGGGGGGTCTTGCTTGGCTGTAGAAGGCCCGATTATTTGTAATAAATTTTCAAAATCAGTTGTTGTCATTCGAGTGAAATTGACAAAACATCCATCAGACATTCGAAGATCGCATAGATATCCATCCTTCTTTCTCTTTGCAGTAAATAATTTCGCACCCACTACCTTTTTCAACTCTTACGTTTCGATAAACTCGTTAGATTAAATAGATGCGCAGCACTAATCATCATAACCTCATCGGTCGACATTTCCGCGACAAGTGATATGTGAGTCCTGGTGCGTACACGTCAAATAACCGCGTCATTATCCCCGAAACATGAGCGTAGATGTTGATGCGACATGCCGCGCGGAATGTTTCGCGATTTGTCCTCTAGTGAATACATGGCTTTAAGCTTCTATATGTGCTCATACAACACACATACCAAAAATAAACCCAAAAATATCCCGCTTTTAGCTCGTACAAACGTACATGTGAGTATATTATTTTTCCTTTTCCACTTATCTCCATCACTGTATTCATATCCTCTTTTCCTGAAAGAGAGTGCTGCAAGCTTTTAAGACTTATTTTTACATATTTTGTCCCCGGTTTTCCGGGCGTGAGTTTGGAATTATACAAAGGTTGATAAGTAATAACTGATCTGGATATCGGTAAATGGTAAAAGCTTAAAGTCGTAAAGAGTTGTATTTTTATCACTAGATTCTAAAACCGAAAATAACGGCACTTGGTCAAAGATTTCAGAATGGTGTGACTGATTTTAGAATATTTTAGAAAAATCTGGAAGCCACTCAAGTACGCGAATGTTTACAAGAAGATTTTAGAAATCAGTACATTAAGAATCAGGATCTGATAAATTGCGACGGAATGGCTTAACCAAGTCAGTGTTTGTTGTGACAGCTGCGAAATCTATAGTTAATTTTTTATTTTTTCTAATTTAAAGTAAAAGATTAAAGCGTTCGAATAATATCTGCTCCTGATATTTATTCAATCAATTAGCCCTTTATCCTGAACTTAGATTTTTGTTTAAGATAAAATGCTTTCCCTGTTTAAAGAATATCTCTAAGTTCAGTGTGCCTTTTGGCAAAGACCTCCTCCAACAATTTCCATTGAGTTCTATCCCTGGCGACCCTTCTCCAGAAAGGGCCTGCTGTTAATTTTAGTTCATCCTCCCATCTCTTGGGCTGTCTTCCCCTTTTCCTTTTCCCATCTCTGGGGTACCAGCATGTAACAATTTTACTCCACTTTTCCTGAGTGCTCCTTAGCATATGGCCTGTCCATCTCCATTTCAGTTGGTCTATCTTCGTTAGTACATCCATAACCTTCGTTTTGGCTCTTATAAAGGTGCTTTGTTTCTTTTCTTGCTTCTTGATACCTGTCATGCTTCTCTCCATCGCTCTTTGGCATCCTTGCAGCATGGCTCTATGATGTTTTGAGAGAGACCATGTTTCGCAGCCATATGTGATGCAGGGTAGAATGCAGGTATTGTAGACTCTCCGTTTTGTGCCCATACTGAGATCGGTGGCCTTCATAATTTCTTTGAGTGACCAGTATTTTTTCCATCCATTTGCAATCCGTTTTTTAACTTCTTTGTCTGTTTGATCAGTGTGGGAGATGATGATATTTATTAGTCGTTTACAATAATATCTATAAAATTTCTTACTTAAAGGTGATGTGTGTGTGTGTGTGTGTGTGTGTGTGTGTGTGTGTATGTGCGTTGTACGTTGGGTTATGTTAAGCCCGTGGTTAAGCCCATGAAATCATTATTTAAGTTCTTGCTTAAGAATATACTATGCTATATATCTGAATTATAGTTTGGACAAATCCATAGCGAAGTGCGATTCCGTGCGATAAAAAAATGGCGTACAAGGATTACCAGAAATGTAAAGAGTTACTAGTGTGAAGTACTGGGTTGAGTAGAGATCTAGCTAAGTTTTGAATCCTGTGACTTTAGGTTATCTATATATCTAAAAAAAAGTACAGATTAACTATGAATCTAGATTATTAGAATTATCTATAAGAGTCCATAACGACTTGTTTCAGAGATTTTATGGCATTTTAAACTTCTCATCAATTTTTACTATTATAGTTAGTTTACATGCCTTTCAAGCCCATAGCCAGCTATTCGTCCGTTCTCCAGGACACGGCATTGAGCGACGGTCTGGATAAAAGCCTTACTCCATCATTCCATCACATTTTTAGACGCCCCAGCTTTCGTCCTTTCCTCATAGGAATGCTCTGATCATACCTGATGTGATATATGGATGGACGTCTGTCTGAGCGGGAGATAGAGAGGGAAAATGGATTTAAAATGGACGCGCCGTGCGGGCGCACGCCATCATGAAAGTACGCACTTAGAGAACTATTTAGAAACGTTAATTGTACCTTGTTGTGATATTATTGGATTTTGTATGGAACAAATAAAACCCCAGTAGCACATTAACACTATCACTAAGGATCCCAGATTCTTAACAAAGATCCTTCCTTGGCAAAAGGAAAGGACATCACACCTGCCAACATCTCATTCCCTTTTCGCCGTCTCGACATCAATATTACCAAGATATTCAGTTATTGCAAGGCCTTGTCAATACGTGATTATTCTTAACTGATTAAAGTTTTCTCCAATTGCTTAACTATGAGGCTTCAGATTTCACATCCAGAGTAGCTGTAATCCAGAGTAGTAATAGATTCAAATACCGCGGGTTCAAACCTCACCCCAGACAAGCAAGTTAGTCCTATTTTCATAGCACAAGCGTTTAGCTTAGTTTGAGAATACTAGGAATATTGATGTGACACGTATTCCGTGTTCGCTTCTCCATTTAAAAAGTAAGAGCGCCACAGACTTACGGTAATATTACAAATGCGAAAAATGTTTTCTTGGCAGTAGGACGGGCCAAAAAGAATTCTGTTTTTTTTTTTAAATTTCAAAGTAGTGCGTATTCATAAATAATAATAATTTTGAATGTCAGTCCGTAACTTCCTATCCAATAGCGGATCTCATTTCATTTTCAAAATTGACGTGATAGCTGTTCTCATTACATTTCAAAATTAGTATGAATTTAAATTGTTATTAAATAAAATGAAAAGGCTGATTTAATGCTTTTCAAATAAAATACTCTAATTTAGATTTTTTTTAATATTATTACTTTTTTAATATTTCAGTTTAATGAATATGAAAATTAATAAGTGTATCTGTTTATAAGTATAATTAATAAGTGCATTTGTATTAACCATTAATCAAAATATATAATTCTCTTTGTAACAATGCCCGTCACTAACACTACCAGATAGCCCAAATAATAATGAGGTACAAGAAACAAAAAAGCGTAATTCTCTGTTTAATAGTGTACATAATTAACGTTATCAAGACGCTACGCTTTTCCAGACAGCGCTGTCCTCATAGCCTTAACTGCCGTCATTTTCGACGGGTTATAGCCAGTTGATTAAATAATCTAGCATGCCCTTTGGACTGAAAACCGAACCCAATACTTTCATGTATGGAACGAGTTAAAAATATTAAAATCTTCCAACATCGACATTTCAACCTGAGCTTTATTACTGAAATGAGAAGCGTGACATTCCCGAATAAAAATAGTGTTTTAAAGAAGTCATTTGAAAAAAAACAAGCATAGTAAAATTTTATATCATCTCCAACAAACGTGTTCAAAAAGAAAAAGGAATTTAAATGGAATGATAATTTTTTTCTAGTATACACGTTCAGTCAGAAATATTTCACATCATTTGTATGCTGGGAACAAGACAACTTTTATAATAAACGTATGAAAAATTGTGTAAGACCCATTTTGTTGAAGAAATCCTTGGGGACAGCAAACGATAGTGTGTTTTATTTACAATAACAATATCTCAACCACGATTAAATTTTATTACATAAATTCTACATGTTTCAACAGTAACGCTCCCTTCTTCATAATATTTTTTCATATAAATAAATCGCACTAAAAAAATGTTTATTAATTTATTTATAAAATGCTGCAACAAAGTGAATTTTAAATTTTTAAAGAAGTCATTAATTTTAAACTAGCCATAAAACTCGATATATTAAATTTAAATTGCTTTCCAGAGATTTTTTTATAAATATACATTGGCGGCTAGTATTTACAAGGTTTAGCAGTGCAGCGGCATAATATATGGTTTGATAAATAAATAAATAAAACATATGAACTGAAAAATCAAATCAACGAAAAAATAGTTGACTGTTACCGGGACTCGAACCCGGATATTCTATCTATCCGGTAAGGTGCGTTACCATTACCTTCTCGGAATAGGGGATTTTTTATAATTAATTTATTAATAATATTATATACATAAAAACACATATATGTAAGCAAAGATTAGTATTAAAGCCAACAATAATAATTAAATCCTTTGGAAATATAATAATGAAATAAATAAAGATAATTAAAGCAATACCTCAGATAAGTATGATAAAAAATAAAATATACCAAAAAACAGATTTCAAAAAGAAATGAGCTATCATTAAAACACTTTAAAAGAAATAAATACATGAACAATGAATTTTCACTTTTATAATTGTTTTTTAATTTAAGTTGTTGAGGTGAATTTATTAATATTTTTTCAAACAAAAAAGGTAATATCACGATATGCGTTTCTTTAAAAGACAACTCTTTTGGTATCTCGGTAATTTACAATTTATTTTCTCATTAATACTTGTAATATTTTATTATTTCATTAATAAATTTAATATGGGCATTCTCTATGTAACAATTTCTAAACATTCAAACACAATGTGTGTTCATTCATTTTACGTGATTTTGATACTTTTTCCTGATTTTCGACACATCCGTGTCATTTGCATGCAATGATTAAATTTTTTAATTTTTTTTAATTTTTAGAACTTACTAACTTTTTTGTTTATATTTTTAATGCTTTTTAATATTTTTCTTTTAGTACTTATCCTACATTCTTTCTAGTAATTGAATATTTTGTTTGACATGTATTACTTTACTTTATTTTTTGTATAAGCTCGGAAGGCGTTAATAATAAATATATAAATATTTAAATCACTTCACTTATAATTGTTACATGAATCCACAACAGTACGCAAAGAATTATGTTTTATATTAATAAAATGAAAATACTTTACAAAACCACTATTTTTTGAATTATCAACATGTTTTGGGGCCAAAGTGTATTTTTTTATTAATATAAATAATGTTACCACAGAGTAATTTTGCTGTTATTGAAGAAATTTTTTTAAGTAACCTTAATCATGTTTCACAAGCCTCAATTTTCCCACAGAAATAGAAATACCTATTTCATTTTCAGACACGCAGGTACATCTGTTGGACCGACGGGAATAGAAGAGTATTACCTGATATTGGGTTGGAATCTAGACTAATCTGGTCTCCTGGACTCCCACCGTTTGTATCTCGGATTAAATTCCTTTTAAAGAAATTCCATTTCAGTTACAGAACCACTTACTGAAATGTAACAAGGAAATAAATCCAAGAAATAAGTTGTACCCAAAAAACCGTTACAGATGATATTGCACATTTTTTTGTCAAATTGTGTAAAGAAAAATAATTAATAATTTTCTATCAGAATTTTTTTCTTAAATTGTTTGTCCCGATTAAGGTGATATGAAATGTTTCACAAGATATACTTTTTAAGGAGAATTCCTTGAACAAAAATAAGAATTAACTAAAAAATGCGAGATAAAAAAGAATTTTCGTAAGCCGCGCAAAAAGTAATCCGAAAATGTAAAGGACTGCCTTTGAATTGTAATATAAAAGAACTCATTACTTGTGCTGCCGAAAATGACTCTTAATCTGTTGAGTAAATTTTCTTACAAAAATATATGAATACATTATGTATGAATATTTATTTTAATTTACAATAAGGATACATAGTTCAAAATCTGTTTAATTTATTTATCAGGGGTATACAATGAGAAGCTTGAAGAAGCGCTGGTCGCGCCAGTATCTATATATTTTATAATACATATTCGAGCGCCTGTTCTGAGAGAGATTGGCAAACTCTCCGCCTCTTATACCTTCGATGGCCGACCGACCAGGGCCGGACTTCAGTTCAAATTCGACCGCCGCCGCTTGCAGCGTATGAATATCTGTCATTGAACAATCTACGCCCGCTCCTGTTCAAACTGCAATCTTTGTTTCGATTGGTTTACTCGCCGCTATCTCGTATTCATTCGCGAGAGTGAATTATCATCAGGATGGAGACGGCAATCATCATTCATACAGTCCATTACAGAGGAGTGCCGAGTTTCTGGCAAATCGCAGAGTCCAAATGTAAGTTTTTGCATTGTCTCTTCTGTGTGCGGGCTTTTCGCACTTTATAGTGGACAACTAGCTTGCCTTGGAAGTCTCCGTATAGCTATTAACTATTTGAGCGTACTATATATTGTCATAATGCCGATCCAATGACTTTCATTTAAACATATAATTGGGGAAAAAGGAAATAAATCATTTATCTGGCAGAATATTATGAAATATTTAAATAAATAGGTATGGTATATAAATAATTGTGATTGGAATATTACGAGATATATTTGGGTTTCTTTTAAAAATATATGCTTAGGAAAAAGTCATGCTTTTTGTTCTCACTGCACGCCCCTGATTTTTATAAAGTTCAATTTATTGTGCTATAAGATGGAAAAAATATTTAAGATACGTGTTAACAACTTGTGTTTTTTTTTTCAGATTTTATTTATTTATTTTTTATACATATTACATACATGCGTGTGCCTAACTGCACAGCAGTTTTACGGCATGGTTGCCTTCAATATTGTTTTTCAGTTATTTTTCAATATTTTTTATAAGTTTATTATTATTTTTTTTTAAACACATTAAATTAAAAATTATTGATCATTGAAGCGGCAGAAGAGTGGATTTTTACTAATAGTGGATTTTTTTTATTAAACTCCACTAGGATATCATCATCCGTGTCAGGTACACTCATATATCCGTCATGTACCTATTTTATTAGCAAGTGGAACTAAAAATACATACACCATCTAAATTCAGAGCAATCAATCACATTTCTGTAGTATTCCCGAAGTTAACAACAATGTACCAGATTAAATGGGATCAAGATCGAGTAACAGACAACATACGTCCTACTTTCTAGACTCTGTAAGTCTTTTTCACTATTTTCCATCAGTACTGCATCATCCGTATACAATAAACAGCGTGCAATCAAACGCTCATTTAGACTGGAGGAGGAGCGTTGTTATGCCTCTCTTTAAAAATTAAGGGTCGAGAATGGCATGCGAGAACCATTGAGCAATCAATTTGTTAATTAAATAAAATAACATTATCCCATATCCTTTTCCATTACTAATAGAAGGGAATCATCCACACAAAATAATGTTTGTCCTAAAAGGAATCGTTTCCAATTTAAATTTCTAAAATAAAAGAGAAAAAAAACGCAACCATCACACCCATTGCCAACGAAGAAACACACTTGTTTTGTGGCAAGAACACCCCATAGGGGTGAAACGCCAAGAAAGAAGAAGAAAAAGAAGACCTCATTGGCAAACTATATTGAAAAAGTAAGGTTGGTGACAAAACAAAAGATATGGAATATGCAAGTGTCATTTGTGGATGGAAGAGGATGCATGAACCAGATCTTCTCTTTACGAGTGTTGTCGGAAAGGTTTTCAGGTTTAGGTTCAAAAGTAATGATAGTAAACTTATACACGCAATTGCATCCCTATACAATGGAAGTATTGTGTGTGTAAAAATTAGTCAATTGAAAAGAGTGGCAGAGTTATAAAGAGGCCATCATCCATTAGTGAAATGATAATGATAGATGATGATGATGCAAAAAATATATCAATGTACATTTAAAAATCAACGACAATAATTATTTTCTACGTCTTTACTCATTTTAAGACTTAATAAAGCGAAATGACAAAGATATAGAAATCTTGCTGGATTTCCCAACGGAGGACTTCTACATCCCTTTCCACACTTAAGATAAAGTTTTTCCCGTGAGATCTTAGAGCTATTAGTTTGGCTAGAAACTTCAATATTATTGAAGTGTTCTTAGACTGTAACAGAAGGAAATATAATAGATACTCTCATAAGCATTTTCCATTTCCTAATACGTGTATGAGATGCATTATTTTTCAAAATCTAAAGATATTTTTTGTTTTGCAACGATAGTCGCCACCCGTAGTGCTATTTGTAATTAATTTGTTTATTAATATTAAATGCTAAATTGAGAATGGCAAAGAAGATAGAAGAATCTCAGTTGTCTTTTACGATTTTTTTGATAATATAAAGGATCCACTTATCGTCTCCAGTAACAACACATCTTAAATATAAATACATATTGATCTCGAATCAAGAATGATTGGTGTATTGAGACAGCTGAGTGAGATTTACCACAGATAATTTGTAAGTTACCGATACGCCACCATTTCCCAATTTAATTTAAAGTGGGTTTAACTAGATTTAATAGAAACATGCCGTTGATTATAATGTTGATAGTTTGGTGGAAACATGTCTATTTTATTTCCTAATTATAAATTTAGTTAACTGAAATTATAATTGCTTCTTGCTGCATAACGTAGTTTATTAATAAAATATTTATATATCTTTTAGGTAAGGTATTCATCTATTATTATTTATTATTATAATAATTTGTAATATAAGCTTTATTTTTTCATTACAATAGTGAATCTTTTTTTTTTCAATTGTTTGAGCAACTTTGTAGATTGACATTTAAAAAATGTTATAATTTGTTAACTTATATTTTATTTATTACGCTTACATGTTTTGGAAAATCCTTTCCATCATCAGGGTGCTTTATAAATGTCAAAATGTATAAATGAGTAATGTCTTTTTGTTTTTTGTTTTTCTAATTTTTTTGAAAAATTATTTTTAAATACTACCTATTGCTGAAGTTCTTGATTACACAAAATTATTGAATTTTTTTTAGAATCGGTCTAGTAGTTAAATTTAATTGATTATTTATAATTTTTTGTTTACTTTTACATGCTTTACTAATTTCTAATGATTCTAAATTATTCAATCTAAGACCAAAATTATTTATGTGTAAAAATTTAAGTCCTAAATTTTTATCAAAACCGTGATTATTTTCTAAAAAATTATTTGAAAATTCAGAAAAACCATGATTATTCAGACATATCAAATGCTCTTTTACACTAACATTAAAATTTCGACCGGTTTTCCCTATATAAAACGCTGTACAATCTTTAGACGAATATTTTAAAATACCTGAATTGTTAAATATATTATCATTATCTTTTGAATTTATGAAGAGTTTTTCTATATTATTATTTGTATAAAATGCAGGTCTAATATTTTTCGGCAGATATTTTGATATTTGATCCGTAAATGTATTAATATATGAAATTATATGCCAATAATCATTATTACTATTTATATTTATTTGTGAAATATTAGTTATATTTTCATTAATTTGTTTTTAAAATTTTATCAATTAATTCTGTATTGTATATATTTTTTAATAGTGAATCATGTCGTATAAATAATTAAATGTGGTTGACTGTTGCATATATTGCAGGATATTTGGGTCCTCTTTCATGACAACACTTATGACCCCCCTGAAGCCCTTTAATATTTCACTTCACATTGTACTGAAAATATTATTAATAACCAAATTTGCGTCCAAATCTAATAATGATAAATAAAAAGTACTTAAGATGTCCACGTCGTGGCTCGTAAATCGAAATATAGAAACTTTTTTTTAGGGTTGAAAACAAAACCTTCATTAAAAAAACACTACACTGTTGTAAAATACTTTGCACATTAATTAAAAGAAAAGTGCAAAAGTCAATGAGAAAAAGAATAAAGATTTCAAAATTAAATTATTGTCTAAATCAAGTCATTCGTTTGATATCCGAAGATCCCTCGCGATGCCAACTTTTCAATTTGTCACGTACTCCCTCAACAAGTGTCTTGGCCGATGGGGGGTGTTTACTGGTCAACTGTTGCATTTCCACTAAATCCGAATGGATTATTCAAGGCGACTTTTTCGAAGAATAACATTTGTCTTTTGTGTTACTTGCATTTGACGATCCGGATTTTGGCAAGAGATTTGTATTCTTGTACTTTTAGATGAACATAAACCTCATCTTTGAGAAAATCTTGCTTGGTGACATCAAGATTCATAGATTTTTTAATTGGAGTATAACTAATATTACAGTCGATTAGTATAAATAGATTTCCATAGTTAGATATCGATAGATTTTGATATATTAAATATTTATTAGTTCATATAAATTTAAATATTTGAAATAAATTTTTCAACTAAAGTACGTTATTTTTTAAAACTCCAAATAAGAATGATCTTCAGACAACTCAGTTAATAATTACCAGAATTATAATATGATATTATAATATTTAATTAATATTAAGGTTAAATAATGAGCAGTTAGTAACATTTGAATAATAATATAAACTCAACTGAACAGCTGTTCAACTGTAGAGTGCCAAGCTCTTTTAAAAAAAGTTAAAATAGTCCAGTAGCAATACATGCAAATTCTCTTGTCTCTGTACTAAAACTATATCATCTGTGGATGAAAAGAACAACCAAATCAGTCAATAGAATAGAGTTTTGAGTTAAGTATGTACAGTTGTTCTTTAGCTAGCAAAGATAAATTTAATGTATCAAGGACAGATAACTTGATTAATTATTTGAAAAAAATTGCAAAAAACTACGTCATTAGTCAACTTGGTACATTGTTTTTGTGAAAAAACAAAACTAATGGTGCAAAAATTTTATAAAAATGACAAAGTTTTCAAGAGATACTTTGCAAAGAAACGAAATTCCCAAATTTTGTTTTGGTTCTCCTTGAAACCTGCATTTATTTACTCATTCATTTGTTTCTTTCGCCCACAGATAGTTTGAAGTCGATACAAAGTATTGTATCAAACAAGCCTACAGGGCGTTCAGAAAAGCTTTTGTATCACGTAATACTGGAAAAGTTGCTTAAAAATGGGGTCTGAGGAACAGAAAATCTCATGGCAGAAGAACCTGAGGCAATGTTTTAACCAGTCTATTAAATAACTTTTCCAGGCAATAGAGTATACAATGTGATGATATAGCCAATAATGATAGCTGACGTCTGTTGGAGCATCAGACACCAGAAAAATAAATTACATCTCTATTTAAGAATAACGTGATCATCTGTTTCAATCCTAGTCTGATCCTTGTGTAAATTTTATTATATTAACAAAATAATGCTCTTTTTTATATAGGAAAAATCACAGACACTAAAATATATAGACATGAACAAACCTTAATTTCTTGGTGGACGGTGTGTAGTTTCACGGCTTGTTCCAATACGTTGTAAACTTGTAAGTTTTGAAAAAATTTTAAAAAGATCAAACTAAATAATCGATTCAAGGTGGTTTTTATCGTAGAGGTATCGAAAAACTTGCAGAACATTGGCAAGAAATACAATGAATACCTTATCGACTAATTTGTTGTAATTTTTTTCACTAAATTGAACTTTGTAATGCACACACTCAACGTGTGTGCATTACAAAGTTCATTGTAATTATATATAAATATATTACTTGTCTAAGACCACTTGTGAGTTTAGGATTACAACTGTAGTTGTCGAAACTAGTCGTGTAATCCTAAACTCACAAGTGGTTTTAGACAAGTTATATATTTAAATATAATTATAATATGTCATTCCACAAATTTAACGCCAATTCAATAAATAATACAAAGTTCATTCATTCGTTCATCTTCATCCCCTTGTCCTAGTAGGGTCGGGGGCCCAAAGACTCGACAAGGTGTTTCCATGTTCCCCTGTCTTGCGCTGCTTCTGCACGAGTCAATCAGTCTAGACCCAGTCTGTTTTCATGCACATTTTTCTGTTGCCTCTCCTAGCTTAATCTGGGGCGACCCACCTGCCGTCTTCCTTCCGGGGTTATTATTAATTTAGTGCAAATTAAAATACAATAAAAAAAAATGTCTACTCATTTCAATGAATGTTCATAAAGTCTTTTTTCTCACAAATATACCTCTATTTACTTCTATTGAAATGACACTCAAGTGTCGGCTTGGAAAATCAGAACTGAGTTTGAAAATCCAAATGAAATTCAAAATTCTTCATCTTTTTTCAGAATAATTGGATTTTTGGGTACGATATTCATGCATGGAAAATGAACCATAATAATATTATTTGGAACATTTACGGATAAGATGTTCCCGAATTCAGTAGTTCCTACATTTCTATAAAGGGAAGGCTAAATTCTCCGAGGAATTTATTAAGGGAAACGAATTTTTCGTGAAATGTATTTAAGGGTTTTGCACCATGTTCGGCGTAAAACAATTTTATTTTATTCCTACATATTTTGCTTACATCTGATAGAGAAAAATAGAGATGCGTACATGTAATATTTTATCTGTCACATCAATATTGCTCCTTTTTTAGTCCCTTTCTTTTAAGTCGTAGCGTTTTATTGTCTGCTTATCTGTCGAAAAAACTTTGGATCGATTTTTAACCCTTTTTCCGTGATCCAATCGAGCTGAAACTTTGCAGGCAGACTCGTGGCGACGATAAAAATGATCTAACAAATTTTTGTTTGCAAAATTTCAATAATTATAGTATGATTTTGGATTTTACAAAATTTTAATGTTTTTTTCAAATTGGAATCAATACAAATGAGTAATGACCCCAACACGTGCAGTAGGCACGAAGCCTGATTCAATGAGAAAGAGAGTATAATAAAAACTTGTTTTTTGTGGGTTAGTTTTTATTTAAATTAAGATAAACGCCTTTCTTATGAAAATATGTCTAACTTGCTGTCTCCCTATCGTTTATCTATCGTTTAAATCTATCGTTTAGACTATCGTTTAAAATGGCCGATTTTTCAGTAAGTGCTCTGGTTGAATGCACACCAGGGATCACTAGCAAGTCCCAAGTCAAATAGTCTGCTTCTGAACTCACTATGGCCCGAAACCATCTGCGCCACGAAATGATCCATTACCGATGGACCACCTTCTCACCTCTGTCTCAATTTGAGATAAAGAAGGAGGCAGTCCTTTGGTATTGGTCCTTTGGTATTCATTCGGTGCAGATTGCAAGAGACAACTGTCGACTTACTAGTGACCTGCAGTGTGCATGCAGCCGCGTGAGGCAAACACCAGAGCACTCACAAAAAGAATGTCCCATTTTAAACTGAACTTCTTAGGGATACAAACAATTTATCGCGCTTTAGATCTTTTATTCGGGTGTGGGTCTCTCGCTGGGAAGTCCTTAGGGGGCCTTCCCATGGGGTGTGACTGTTTTGTGCTGGTTTTCCTTTTACCAGCTATTTTCATTTCCCCTCCAGTTGATATACTTTTTAAACCCTTGCCCGTAACGTCATTAGCTTGATATCTACCGTGGTTTATATCTGCCGGTAGTGGTTTTCCGGACTAGCGAGTCGTTTGTTCGTTTGTGTTGTACAACTTACAATTTATTTTTCTCTCAGGGGTGTTAACTATTGCCCTTTGATTAACTGTCTCTACGGTGACATTTTTTTGATCATTTTCTTTTATATACTTTGTCTTTGACTTTGTCTTCACCTCATTTACGATTCATATTCTTCGGGGCTTAACTGGTATTTCATCACATACATGTATATTTTTTATCATATTTCATTATATTCTTGTATTGTTATTGTATATTCATTAATTTATTAATCTGATTGCATTTCATTTAAAGATGTTATTGTAATCCTATTTAATAACAAACTAACTATGATTTCCCGTGATGATTTCACTAAGGAGACAGTAAAGCAGTTTTATGTGGACACCTCCCCGCGCCGCTCGTAATCGTATGAGTTAAAGCGGCGTGAGGTCGATGACAACTTTAGCATAAAAAATGCCAAATTGGGTGGAAAAAGTGTGTGGCCAATATGTCTTGTCTTGAGGACAACTTAAATTTTTCAAAAAAAATAACTTGAATTCAAAATATTTTGGATTTTTTAAATACACAAAGGTACTAATAAGTACCCATTATAAAAATCATTACGTTATCTAATCCTGACACTACCACTTGAAAATAAATAAAGAGATACGCAGTGATAGTGAAAACATGAATTATTATCACATTTCAGAATCTCAAAACACTCAATGACGTGATTGATGACGTAGGTATTTTAGATTTAATATGCATTGAAGTAGATTGTGAAGGAAAATTATACAATGAAGGGATGGCTGCGCCAAATGCCGTTTTTCACGGATAACTGCTACGAAAGTCACATGAAAGTTCTGGAAATTAATTATCGATCTATTAATTAATGATTTATTATTTTATTAAATTGACAAAGCATTTAATGCGAAATAAACTTTTCTTGATTTCACACTATTTCGCAATTTATCACTCGTCTATGAACTGGGTAATACTTTGTTAATAATTTTCTAGAACATCCTATCCAGTTCTCGTACGCAAAAGTCGCTGTATTTTAATCGCTGACTTATCGGTTAGAACTCGCTCGATTATTTCGCTTAATATCCGAAACGCTGTCGCTCCGAATTCCACGACCAGCCACACCGGCCGTCGTTTCGCGGCTGATATCGCTATGGATAAAAATGTTAAAACTAACTGCGTAGCTATCCATTCCGCTTTTTATACGTAATATGCTGGTTTTTGAATTCTCGAGAACAAACTTTTAGTCTTTAGTGTTTACCATCTAATTGTTGTCATCGATATATTGCGACAGATCTTAATAATTAATTGTTTGTATATTAAAACACGATCACTTTTTAGAATCCCTTCAAAATATTTGTTTTCTTCTTTCTATTGTTATATATCATGTCAAGCCTTGTACAGCTTGTCGGCATGTTTCTTTTCTATTTTCTTACATTAGTACATTACATATATAGTTATGGGTATAATTTACATAGGATACAATTTATATAAAAGATAACAAAATTATATAAACATAACAAAATTTTAAAATTAACTTAGTTATGAGACTTGGTAACCGATCGAAATAATATAAAAACATGAACACCAATAACGAGTAAATAAAAGTTTAAATAGTTTTTAGTGTTTCATTGGCTCCCACCATTTTCTCTTAGAGGCTGCCCATTGTTGGACGCCAATTGTGAAGGCAAATATTGACAACTTTGAGTTGAACTCTAATTGTAAGGATGGAACTTACAGTCCCACAGAGAAATTTAATAATGCAAACCAATACCAGCGAGCAATAGTAGAACATGAATATACTTATTCCTCGTGGTTCAGGATAATATTATTTTATTTACCAGCTTATCTATGATTAGTTGTGTAACGAAACCTGCGGTAAAAATAATCAATCTATGAATTAAGTTGTAAAATGTAAAAACGGATAATTTTTGATACACAATGAAATGCTAAGAACTACACTACTACAAGAACTACTATTAGAACTACAAAGAACTACAAAGTCACAGGACACGAATGTAATCGAGACTCTTCTTTGTACTACACTATAGTGTCGAGTCTAGAGCCAACACTGTCCGAACCAAGAACGTCCTTCGAATCAGTCCCCGCAAGTGAGGTAAATTCATCCCTCACCCCACATAATGATGAAAGAGCAAGGGGTCCTTTGTGACCCGGTACTCTGCTGGCAACGAGATAAAAGTCAAGTCAAAAGTCCTTCGAATCAGCGAGATGAAAATATTAAGAAATATCGCTGGAAAAACCCTCCGAGATTGGATTCGCAATACGAAGATTCGAAGAATATACGAAGTCGAGGATGTTGTAAGATGGAGACGATAGGGAATAAGGTTCTAGAACGATATGTGAGCAGAATGACAGGGAAAAGACCTCCAGGACGATCACCTAAAAGATGGAGGGCCAGCTAGCAGTCCAATTCCCAACAGGACGATTAGTAGTAACAGATCAATAGGTCTAAACAATGACGAAGAAGAAAAATAATACTATTCTTGAGTTACGAAATTTTAATTTGCACTAATTATCACTAATCACTCGTCTTTGGAACACTTTACATTGTCTTAAAATATTCCCACGACTGGAAACGCACTTACTTCCAAAAGCCTGTTAGGTACTTCTCTTAATTTATTGTCGTAGCCGCTTTCGCTGGCCACATTGTGTTGTCATTGATTTCTATGGGATCGCCGAAAAGTCACAATAACAACAATTCGCCGCCGCGCGTCCTCGCCTTTTATACAAAACGTGTTGATTCCGCGATGCCTCGAGAACGTTCTACACATTTCCAGTATTTTTTCCATACTTCCAGTGATAAAGAGAATAATCCAGTCGATTCTAGACTTGCGTGGACCGTTCGAAAGATTTCAATAGTGCTTAATAATTTATGGTTTTATGATCTCATGATAATATAAAGGCACATTTAGGATTTACAAATTACCTTTATTTATGCATATTTCTAATATAAAATTTAAGCAGTTCCTTTCGCAGTTATCTGTCTCTTTGAATATCGTCAGGAACCGTCAGTCATGACATCATTATTTAGGTTATGTCGGTCGATATTTCAGACAATTTCGATTCCATTTACTTTCATGAGGAACCGTAGGAAATTCTATATCGTGTGCCGTATTCAAATATCGTAGTCTAATAGTTTGGGACGCAGTTACATAATTATCTCAGAATCCACAAAAAATATTATGGAATAAAGAGAAATAAAATTATAACAATGAAAATATTAAGGATTCGTCTGATCGATTTTATCCGAGACATGTACATGAAATTTTTTGAAATAACTTTCTATAATGTAGGTATACGTATTACCGATAATAACATTATTTCAGTAATAAACAAACTTTTTAATAATTGCATTTTCATGTACCAATTTTTAATTTCACGCAAAAACGCCCGCAGGTGTCATGGCGTCTACGTACGTCAAGCCTAAGTAAACATTGCATTGTGTCTATGACAACAGTTCAGGTACACGGTGATGGTTACTTAGGCGTGACGTCATTCGCTATGACCGTTGTTTCAGTTAAAATGGCCGTATGCAGAATTTTATAATCTTATTAATCTCAGCGTGTATATTAAAACTGGATCATTTTCTTCTCTGAAATCATTTATTATTCAATTCTTTAACACTGCCACCATGCCTATTGTATTTTTGAATAACTGAGATGTAGTTTACCGCCAATATTAATCCTCACATCAGATATGGTAATTAAATATTTTTTTATTAATCAATTACAAAAAACGAAAATCAAATTTACGAAAAAATACTACCGGGATTCGAACCAACGGACCTCCATTCTATCCGGGGATGGCGCGTTATCCAATTTCGCCACGGCAGTCTGGTCCCGGTAGCAGTTAAAATATTTTTTCGTTAATTTGATATTTCTGTATGTCTTTTCTAATTGATAAATAAAAATTTATTTAATTAATAATTCACACTACTTTTGAAATTGCAACTTCACAATTATAATGTATTTTCTTTAAAATAGATATGGTAATGACGCGGAACGGGTAACAGTTTCAAAAATCAGTTTATTCAGCAGTACCTACTTACCAGAAAGCCAATTCATTTTTATTTTACACGCCAGCTGTGACCCGTCATAAATGACGGTACTTTTTCATAACGGTTCCTAAAGAATAAGTGATTATTTATTTATAAAAAAAAAATGGCGGACAGACAAAGAAATTATTATTATTGGGATACTTCGTATCAAGATACGATAAGCATTCATATTTACTTTTAAATGTTATTACAATACTTCTTAATTATTAATTTTTATAACTTAATTTAATGTTTCCTTGTGTATATCTTATTTACTTATTCAAATGTCTTACATTTTTGTGTTCTTGTATTATTTATATCTTACTTACTTAATTTAATGTCTTAATTTTTATAGCTCAATGTAATGTTTATTTGTCTATATCTTACTTATTTAATCTAATGTCTTACACTAACGATTTCATTAATAATAAATATATACATATATGACAATGCCCCCACTTTTAAACACGAGAATAAATTCTCATTTAAAAGTGGGTAAGCGTGTAATATAAATGTGTATTAATTATATTATATTGAATACACTCTGAAGTTTGTACACTTACCAAATAAATTTAATAAAAATATAAAAAAATATGCCTTGAACGTCAGCAATATTTACGTCACAACGTTTGTAGTAATTTTTCCTGTGAGCTATAATTTTTTGTATCACGTCTGGTAATGCAGAGTCCAATGTTTGGAAAGAATTAAGATTGAAGAGATGGAGGCTATCCTTACTGCAGATTTCTTTGTTTCTCCTTAAACTCAGTCATAAACCAGAACGAGATGGATATTCGCAGTCATAGTAACATCAAACCTCGCGCAATTTACCGCTGATGACAACACTTTTAATATTATTACTTCTCGTGGTAAATGTGAAATTGCTTCACCCTCTTTATACTTCAATCTTCTGGATTAAAGATTTGCATCGCAAAGAGTAATTCAATTCGTTATTTCGCTCAGAGGACGTTAACTCAAAAGCGAGAAAAATTTATCATACTGAAAATTTCTTTGATAAAACAGACGAGATAAACTCTCTGAAAATATTTTCCGTCTCAAAGTGGGGAGGTTGTGGAAATGTATTCAGCCTTCGCGAATGTGTAAACTTAAATTTGTTTTGAAATTCGCTTGAATTATTGATGGATTACTCTCCCATAGGATCGGGGTTCACATACGGGGATCATGAAACTATTGATAACAAGGTGATGCATTATCTGCAATTATATGCATTATATGCAACTAACCTCATTAACAGACCTAGCAAGAGCTTTTAAGCGGGTACGAATATAGGCCGCCCGTTTCCCTTGACCATTCACCTATAAAATGATTTACAAATAAATTAAACACATGTTAAAATTGAGAAAAATGAAGGATGGTAAATGTATATTTTATGGGAGGAAAAAGAAGCTCGATTCCAGACGAAATGAGATGAGCTCAAAGTCGAGTGAATATGTTCTCGTAAGTAACGTTCGCCGAAGATAACGTTGTAGTTCATGATATGAATGATATTAACACCAAAACCTTTGCAGAGTTCTACAAAATGGAAAAGAAGACTACCATCATGAGTACCTATCCTACTGAAGAATATTTGGTTATTAGTATATGCATTTCGAGTATCTAGACCAAGTGCTCTCACGACAGAATTTAGGACTACAGTTTTTTTTTAACCTACACAAACTTTCCAGTACCCATCAGCCTCTCCAGGTTATCATGTACTCCACCAGCGATGTGTTTAAAAAAATGTTGTTTAAGTTTAAGAAAAATTGTAGACAGTCTATCACGATTCTAAATTTCAACAAAATCGAACTGTTAATAAAGGAAAAAGATAAATGGTGCCTTGAATGCTTAAGTAATTGAATGCTTGAAATTAGAAGTAAACTATCTGCAACCCGTCGAAAAAGACGGAACATTGGTTTGCGTTTTCGCTAAGCCATAGAATATATACTTATAGTATATTTTTTGCGATCCACGGAGAGGCGGCCGTAGCAACAAGCGTTGAGCGGCTGGTTCAGGTTTGCTGGTCTGGGATTCAAGCTCCATCTCTAGCAGTTTAATGTCGTTTTTTTAGCAGTGAATTCAAAGAAAATTACTGACGTTTGACGAAGTTACGGGGACAGACAGACGGATAGGCGGACGGGCAGACAGACAACCAAATTATTATGCTGGCTGAAACATAGTAGATATAATCGCTTAGATGGTTTGGTCTTTTGGAACATAATATGTTCCAAATGACCAAACCAAAAAAGGAAAAGAAAATATATGAGGTGAGTGTCGAAGGCAGTAGGAAAAAATGCGTCCATGATAGACCACAATTACCAAATATTGTAAGATGCGAAAAGCTTCAACAACCAAAGAGTGTGGTGTTTCAGGATAGAAGAGTGTGGCGTTCTATCTTCTCCGCTTACCCTTGAAGAAAGAATATTTAATAAGTTAGGTGTTCAAAAGATTCTAAACATCCTTATTTATAAATAGAAATGTGAACATGAAATATGTGTTACATCATTATTCTTATTATTTTCAAACTAAGCTACACACTTGTCCTACGAAAATAGAAATAACTTGCTGGTGTCCTAGAAAGGGGCTCCAACCACCGACCACCAATCACTAAGCGAGAGTCGTAACCATTACACCAACAAGGTAATCTATTGTCTATCACCACATTCAGAAGCATCATGTTTCCTGTCTCGTTCGCCCTTAATGTACATGTTTCCACTTTGTAGAGCTATATACTCGTATATATAAACAACTCAACCTTTTCATTTTATTTGAGGATGTTTCGTCGTCATACGGCGCGCGATGGTAGGGTTGTAAAGTAAAGTGAAGCTGCCAGACTTTGTATACAGTTTCTGGGGTTAATTTGTGGATTTCCACCCTCCGGGAATGTGTAATTTCCACTACGAGATGTTTCAGAGACTTGAAGACCCATTTACTTATCAAATATGCACGTCGGTTGTGGATTTCATTAGCTTCTTGAGGAGTTACACACGGTTGCTATAAAGTCGGGAGCATCGCAAAAGCTACATTTTGATGTTTTCTTCTATCTAGGGGTAAAGGATATAAAAAAATTCATCCCCATATCGTGTTTTAAAATAAGGTAAGGTTATCTAATAACACAGCTAAAATTGCACACCTCATAAACCAACAACGGACGGCCTTCAGAAAGATTTCCTTCATTTTTAATAAGTTTTAATTTCACTGAACTAAACTTCATAAAATACTACAAAAACTTTTGTCGGTGTGTGCTTCTAAGGTTTTCAAAGAGACCAAAGTTTTAAGAAGAGAAGTCCCTCTCTTTATAATATACAAACTTTCCCGCGTGGCTTCGCACGCGTATATTTTTATTAACTTTTAATCATATTTTATCAATTTGTGTATTAACCTTAGCATATGCAAAGATATATGGCATCACTGAATTTTTTATAGAATATTTTGAGTTCTACAACTTTATAGAAAGTATTTAAATATCTCTTAACATTAATGCAGCGTTCGCAAAAAACCCATCTCTCGACCATTTTTTCGTCAACTTTAGTTGTTAAAAGGGTCACCACGAAAAGATTTTTTATTTTAATGGGGTTAGTGTACTCTGAAAGTCCATTCTAAATATTGGTGAAAGAATTTTTGAAATCGGATGAGTAGTTTTGGAGATTTCCTCCTACATCCAAACTTACAAACTTTACCTCTTAATATATTATTAGTAAAGATAATTAAAACCTTATATAAATACATTGTATTTTGTTCTATTTAGTTGCGTAGATAGGAGAGAAATAGTTAAAGTGTAAAACAACATGAATTTATTCTGATGAATGATTTAGAATATCCAAATCAGTGGTGATTCTAAAATTGTTATTAAAAAATAACATAATAAAATTCTAAACGAAATTCATTTCTAGAGTTTCTGAGACATTATTTATTAATCCTATATAAGTTGCCAGATGGATTTGATTTAATTTATAATTGTCAAAAGAATGATTTGTTACAAATAAGTGATTATCATATTTTATTTTAATTGTTTATTTACGAGGAAGACATATTAGTTAACAAAAAGAATATTGCAATATACACTGTTTCTAAAATATGTTAAAAAAATTAAGGTCATAGGTAGGTAGGGAAGTAGCTTAATGTTTGCATGCACACTTGTTTTTTGCACAATGCTATTTATAACAAACAAATCCACAAAATCAAACACGTTTCCAACCTTTTGTAGTCTCAGTAAATATGAATTATTCATAAAATAGTAGAGTGAAAAGCATCTACATATAATTGAGCATGAAGTTTCGTGCCATGGCCGCAGGGTAAATGATCATTAATCATGTTCACGAAACTAGGACAATACTGAAGCTCCTTTATTATTTCAAATAAGTGTAGAACATCATAGTCATTTCTGCGCTGCGATAGGTCTGCTAAATAAAGTAATTGCATTAAATAATTGTCGTCAAGATTATCAAATGGAATATGAAACTTATAAATAATAAATCTAAGAAAGTTATGCCCTCTTCTTTGCTGGATGGAGTGAGAACTGTTTGGTAGTTTTGAGGTACTATGGAGCAACTCCTTTTAGGTCACCACCCGTCATGTGACGAGAAAGCTCTAAAGGAGAATTTTCGATGATTTTATTATCTCGATAAAACATGTACAAGTTATATATGAGCACGATTAAAAAGACAATGATAGATACTCTAAGGGCAATAGCCTCCTGCCACGCATACCCACATAGGGTGTGGGCCGCTTTTTATATGATTTACGAACAAAGGAGTTTCCTAAAGTGCGGCTGTGTGTGTGGGGGGAAATCATCGGAAATGCTTACGGTGATTTGATGAATGAACTGTAGGCCGTGCCTGTGCCTTGCTCGTGCCTCGATCTGCTTATGTGGTATTCTTGCCACTGTGTGTGTGTGTGTGTGGCCTAGATTGTTGGTTCATTTATTGTGGTATAAATTTCACAACTGTAAGCATCAGGGATCGGAGGAGTACATGTCAGGATAGACGAAGATGGAGAGGAAAGTTGGAGAGGAAAGTTGGAGAAGACCAAGGCCCACAACGGGCTGTGGAACCTTTGATGATGATGATTGTGTATTATTCTGAACACCATTGTTCTGAAGTTAGATCGTTAATTATGTATTCTATCGCGTATCGAGGTCAAAATACAGGCTGTGTTCATTGCGGCTTTATCACGATGATAAGAGCTCTTTAAATGTAACTTCGCCAACAAGGCGAAGTGCGGGCTAATTTATTGGCACCCGATAAACAATTGAGCGGAGTAATTTTCGTTGTCGAATGAAATTAAATGGTATGGGTGTGAGTGTGAGTGTATTGCATCAGTGGCGGATTTACAGTATTGCACGGGGGTCCCGGTTTCCAGAGAACTCCAGAATCACTCACTGGACCAAAGCAAACAAAAAATAAATAAAAATCACCATGCATCGCTTAGCCTTTTTTTTATTTCTCAAGTTATTTAATATAACATATCGCATATTCTTAAGTAATATTTTACATTTACATGATCTATAATACCCCATAATATATTATCCCATCATTAATTATATAATGTGTCGTGAATTTATTAATTAATGGATAATGAACTATTCAATGTACAAAGTCAATTAAACTTAATGCTATTCAGAATATTTTGAGTTCTCAAAATTTACACAGTACTGGATTTTTGTCACAGGGACATCATTAATCAATATATATTATAGATGTCTCACAGAGACGAAATAAAATTTTAATGGGAAAGTAGGTATGAAAGTCTTTGGGTGTTCGTAGGGCTTACGGCCTATCATACGGCTGGCTTAAGTGATCGCTTTACACAATGTAACGAAAGAATAAAAGGGGTGAGCAATAGCCAGCGGGCGGTAAACCTTTAAACTATTTAGGAGTCGGTTTGTACCAGTAATATTGGAGTTGAGCGTCGTTTAATAGGACGATCTTAAGTTTAGTCCGACCCTGCATCCAACAGATCACTTCCTTCCATGTAACCGGAAGTAAATCTTCGTATGCACAGACTTCGTTCATCCAGCAAGGTATACAGTGATCACTTTAACGTCAGTCATATTTAATATTAACATCTCAACTTTTAAAAATCGTCACCGGATAGACTAAAAAATCATCTTCACATGCGCACGCCACTCAACACATCATATACTAATTGCACATAACTCTTACCTTCCACCATATACACATATGCTCCATCAACCTCAAACCTTGCCTCTTTTTCGTCTTCTCCTATTTAGTTTCATTCCTATTCTTCTATTTTGCTTTTTACCTTTTTTGGTTTATTTGGTATTTTGAATTTTTGGTTTTTTATATTTATATGTATTGTTCTTATATAACTGTATCTTTACATTCTATAATTTGTTTAATTTATTATTTTCATTTATTTCTGTTTTAATTTATCATAAATTTTCTTTATTTTGGTTTATAATGTCATAACTCCCTTTATATTAACTCGTGGCGTCTGCTTGCTTGTTTGCTTGCCGGTTTGCCGGGTGAAAAAACTTTGGATCGATTTTTAACCCTTTTCCCGTGATCTAATCGAGCTGAAAATTAGCAAGAAGACTCGTGGCGACGATCAAAAAGATCTATCAAATTTTCGTTAAAAAAAATTAATAATTATAGTATAATTTCGGATTTTTCGAAATTTTATTGGTTTTTTCAAATTGGAATCATTATAAAAGTTTGATTACTAGCATAGAGGCCCGATAACGTCGCGGAATATTTTCTAAATTTGAATTACTCCGCATACATAATAGGTACTTCACTACGAATGTCGAAAATCTAAATTGACTGACAAATGTTTTTAGAATTTAATCTTCTAAGCATGAAGTGTCGTATCAAAGCTCAAAACATCTGACATTTTAGAAATATATTAAATTACTGTAAGTTTAGTGTTATGTTATATGTTTTAATTCGTCTTTGATTGTTGTTATATTTTACAAAGAAAGGGAGTATAATAAAAACTTGGTTTTTATGGGTTTTCTTCTGTTTTTCTTTTGATAATTTAATTTTAAAATTACTTTACTGAATTACTGCTGCTTTTTATTTTGCATCACAGACATGGGCCCGTGTCAGTGAGACAGGCCCCTGCAGCGGCGATCCGGCCCTGATTGTACACATCCATTATTTATACCAAAAACCGCTGAGTGTTTGTTTTGTACACGGTTTGGTAGATGGCGTACTCGTCATGATGTCAGGACTTTCAAGCCTGTATCGATTGTTCGGGCAAACAATGGATCGAGAATGTGCTATTTTTAATGCAAAAAGCTTACCCTCAAAATAAATACCATTGGAGATAGTGACTGCGGCGAGCTGCTCTGTGCTTCAGTATCGATCCGGAACCGGAGTACCTGAGTGCACAACTGTGGAAGAAATCTGATTCCAAAGTTATATTGGTGTGAAGTTGTTCCAGCGTAAAATAATGCGGGAATAAACACTACTAAATAAATTGTGATTAATGGTAAGAAAAGGCATCATTAGCCTTGATATAAGCCCTTAAAGAGATTTGAACGACGCGCGGTGGACAGGAGTCCAGAAGACGTTAGGCGAATAAGCCCATAAACGTAAAACGTCATTCAGAATATTTTGAGTTTGTTCAAATCTTTTAGAACAGTGCTGGATTTATGTCACAGAGACATTATTAATCAATTAACGTATATTATAGTGATCACTTAAGCCAACCATAAGATAGGTCATAAGTCCTATGTACACCCAAATGACTTCTATACCTACTTTCCCATAAGAAAAACAGTTTCGTCTCTGTGAGATATCTATAATATACGTTAATTTAGTAAAACGTCATGTTTACGTGAGTGAGAAATAGTAGAGGTCTGGGGACCGTACATTGGGAGACTCAAAATTCACTTATTGGTGGATTACTTAGGGATTCATTTGATTTGACTCTTTGAGATCTGTTCGTTAATTGGTTTTTTATCCGTTTGGGGCCGTGTAGTCAATCCCGTTTTCTTTTGGTTCTGGTACGGGGTTGTTCGTGGGAGATACTGTCGAGTAGGTAGGTACTTTCTTCGAATCGATGAAGATATCTACGCAATTACTTGATTTATCCAAATTACTTTGCATAATGGTATACTGTATAATGGTATTGGTTGACGCATCGAGACATTAGTATAAACAATGTATTATGACATTTTGGTCAAATTTCTCATTTTACTGTATCAGAATTTTGAGAAGTAGAATAAGAATCAATCAAAACCCTTATACATAGAAGAAAGACCACAGCTAGGGAGCAATATCATGCATTTGTTATTTCTTATTGTGAACACTTTGCATCTTGGATGTTAATTTCATAATTATAACATCGGTGTTAATAAACACCAAGCCATTTTATGAACTAACTGTTTCTTTATTTCATTTCAGGATTTCTATAATTGAAGGATCCACCCGGGAAAACTCCACGAATTTAGCGAAATATATTCGCGATAAAAAAACACATTTTTTTATAAAATCAACGATTTGACACGTCATGATAAATTCTACTAGAGCATAGATGAAATCTATGAAACAAAATTCAAAAGGTTTACGAGTGAGAAGTGTTCAACAAATTTAAAACCCACACTTAATGATATATCCATTAGCACAGTCTCTGTGCATTTGCATACTTATCGCAGCACAATTCCGGGATCATTATAACTATAAATTTGTCGGTATTTTAGTATGCAGCTTAGCTGCAAGTTTCCAGCTTCATAACATATCAGCGGGCTCATTCCGGGTTCCGCGTTAGAGTTAACGTCGTTAAAATCGTTAACGCCGCGTACGTAATACGATATTTGCCGGCTAACACTATTTAACGATCTGCCTCACTAATGCGAAATCCAGGCTAGCTGAGAACATAGATAACAGAGGCGTGGTTCAAAGTACAAGATAAAAAATATAATGTTAAAAAAAAAATTAATTTTTTTAAAAAGGATACATGATGTGATTAATTATTTGAAAAATTTGGCAATTTGGTTCAACATTCTTGTGCAAAAAACAAAACTACTGGGACAAAATTAGATAATAAAAACCAAGTTTTTATTTTACTCCCTTTCTCATTGAAAGAGTTTTTGCGCCTACTGCACGCGTCGGGCTCGAAAATTAAATAATATATTAAAAGTTAAAATTTTGAAAAATCCAAAATTATACTATAATTATTTTAAAAATTTAAACGAAAATTTGTTAGATCATTTTTATCCTCGCCAAGAGTCTGCCTGCAAAATTTCAGCTCGATTGGATCACGGGAAAAGGGTTAAAAATTGATCCAAAGTTTTTTCGGCAGACAAGCCGACAAGCAGTCGCTACGAGTTAAAAGAAAGGGACTAAAAAATGCACTAGTTTTTTGATAAATTGCATTTAATTTAGCGATTTTACGAAGATGATAATATATTATTTTGCGCAATTATTCATGGGAGTAATCATAACAACTAAAAAAACGCGTTACGTATCTCAGACACGTGTATTCTTCCACCCCTGTGAACAAATTATAAAACCTAGCTTAAAAAACTTCTCAGGAAGATTTCAGCCGACATTAAATGTTTATGCTTATCAATTCCTAACTTCAATAGTTAAGGAGATAATCTATAATAATCAACATCATATCTTGCATTTTTTTTTTCAATATTTTTTACTGTGACTGCAGCATTACATATCAATTAATTTATGAATAATCTGATTTCAGAAGGTAGTTTCAATGTTTTAAGTCGTGTTTCACACATTTCGTGACGATGTTAAAAAATTAAATCAAATTTATAATGAAGTTTTCATAAGTAGGCCATAAAATGGCAAATATTTTTAACCCTGCAATGGTAGCGTGATTTCAATTCATGTCTACGTATGTAAATTATTTTTATCTTCGTTCAATCTTGAATGTTTCACATTTCAGAGGCCTTGCTGCAACGCGCGACTTACATGCAGATATGTGAATTTGATTTAGAATATTTTTCTTTTTACACGAATTATGCAAAATTACTTTTTAAACCACATTATTTTCGTGTGTGCATCGCAGCTCGCGCAAGATATGTCAAAATAAATTTCTTACGTCAGTAATCATGCCAAAATGTGTTTTGAAAAACAAAGTAACTTAAAAATGCACCAAAATCATAACCAACAAACTTGCGTTTTGACCACGTTCTAAACCACTTTTTAGAAATTCACAGGTTCAAAGTACAAAATAAAAAATTAACCCATAAAAACCAAGTTTTTATTATACTCCCTTTCTCATTTACTAGTGGAAACTGGTTTGGGGCTTAACCTACGCGTTGGGCTTCGGTCGACGCTACGAAAGGGAGTAATAAAAAATTTACGAAAATCCATTATACTATAATCAAGTTTCGCGTTTATCAGACGTGTTGAAATATTGTCATACAACTTAGTAAGTTGTATGAAAAAAAGATAAAAAAATTTAAAAATTATTTATTTTTTAACGAAAATTTGATAGATCTTCTTGATCGTCGCCACGAGTCTACTTGCAAAGTTTCAGCTCGATTGGATCACGGAAAAACGGTTAAAAATCGATCCAAAGTTTTTTCGACGGCAAGCCGGCAAGCAAACAGACGCCACGGGAGTAAATACGTCAACCATATGCCGACCCATCCTGATAACAACAATATTGGTATTTCGGTGATTGCTCCCCCAACACTCAAAACAAATCAATTAAAAATAATCAAGACATGTCAAATTTGTATTTCTATCATTGTGACAAGATATTAATTTTTATTTATTATTTGAACTATTTGAACAAAGTAATTATTAGTAGACGTGTATAAAACAAAGCATTTTATACCTATTTATAAATATAATTTTTGTACCTACTTTCAAATTAAAATTCATCAAAGACTCGTATTTTAGACAAAACTAAAGATTATTTATTAGATTTATGCTACAGATTTTTATGATATATCTAAATATGAATACTAGATAGCAATTGTGATAGAAAAATTACGAAATGTATGTTGTGTTCAGATTTTTTTTCCAAATAATTGGTTACGCAAAAGTCATTCTGCGATGTTCCTACTGCACGCCACTGGTCGGTAATATTCAGTTACGTAATATAAAAAAAATCTAAGTAAATTTAGTAACCGCATGGCACAAACCTTAAATAAAATTAAAAACTTATATGAATTTTAGTGCAACAAATTAAATTTTTATATGTAACATAGAAGAGTGCAAGAAAATAAGATACAATCGAAAATCAAAAGGTTAAAAAAATAAGATAAATTTTAAGATACAACGAAGTATAGGGAAAAATTTTAATAAGGTAGACAAAGACCCAGATAAAAATATAGGTTGGGCCGTATGTTTATAATTTTTGAAATTCAATAAAAAAAAACGACACGTCATATAATACTGAATTTTTCTTTTACTGGTAGAGCGAAATTGGCAAAATCTTTTTTTAATAATTATTTCGTTAAAACTTTATTATTTATTAGTTTGCTATTTAATTTGTGGAATTACATGATTGATTTATATAAATAAATTAATGAAACGCTCATTTAAGACCTTTTTTGAGATTAATTAAACACTACAAGTTTTCTTCTAAATATACAAGACTTTACAAGAGGGTGACTAGAATTTAATAAATATAAATGATTAAATTTTATCCAGCATCTCCATCACCTTTATTCCAACTTAAGTTAGTTAGTTAGTTTTTTTATTTTTTTATTTCTATTTAATTTTAAGTATCAAATTTTGTTAGGACTGTGCCTGTCTCACTAGAAATATATGTGTTGAGACAGGCATAGTTTACAATATTGTGTAGGTTCAAAACATAGTTAATAGATAATAAAGTGTTTAAAGTAACATAATAGAAAATATATCATATACATGAGGTTATATTGTGTTAGTGTGTTTGTGTAAGTGTTAGTTAAGCTTGTTAGTTTACGTATATTCTCCCCTTAAGATGAGAACCTAACCTAACCTTAACTATAGTTCTCGAAACTAGTAGTGTTTAGTAAAACTAATATGTGGTCTTGCAAAAATGTTTAATTTATTTATGTAAATGACCAGGGCTAATTCAGACAACTAACGTGTGCGTAGGGTGCCCAGGATAGAGTGTTGTTGAATAAAAAATAATACATCAATAAAATTACTCCTCTGGTGTGGCCAGCGGAGTAATTCCAGATATTCAAGACCAACCACAGAAAACAACCAAAACATCCCTTAACATAAAAAATAAAGAAAATCCCAGCTTCAGTTCAATAAACCTTGCCTCTGAGTACGATTTCACCCATAACGACGCAGAAGCCCTAAGACGTAATTACTGTAGCAATCCTCGTAACTACCGGATCTAATGCCAAAAATAACTATAAATTATTTAATATTGAACCAATCCCACTACTTTATAATGATTTATGAGAATTAATTACAATTTGAAAGATTTAAATACGTTCAATATACTTATAGGCTTACCGAGCTTATGTCGATAGAGCATATTATATGGGGCGTAGTGTCTGGTTAATGGGTCATTTTGAATTGAAGTGTAATACCAATTTATTGATAGCATAAAGATGTGTTTTTTAAATTTTGGTACCTACGATAGTATTCGATAAGCTTTACAAAAGTTTATGAAATGACAAATTTTAGTATAATTTTGTTTTTATCTGTTTTTCAAATAAGTTTTTATACGAAACTAGCTGTTCGTACCCGGCGTTTCACGGGTTAAGGAGTAAGTTGAAAATAAATTTGTGGGGGGAAATAAAGGTTCGATTCGAATGGTATAGATTTGCATCGAAAATTTATCAGGGGGAGGGAAAATGGTAAAAGGGGAGGGAAGAAATGTCACTTATGTTACCCGCCGGGTCCTGTAGAATAAGTTTGCAAATTTTGGGTCCGATCGATCGAACGGTACAGATTTGTATCGAAAATATATCAGGGGGAGGGGAAGGGGTAAAATAATAGGGAGAAATGTCGCCTATGTTACCCGCGGGGTCCTAAAGCATAAGACAGATAGACAGACAGACAGACATTGAGTTTTATAGGTATAGATTTAATTATTTATTACGTATTAGAAAACGGTCTAATTATAAAACCTTAATTGACTTTCGTGACAACTCGATTAATATGTGAATAATATTGATAATTATTTATTTTATGTTTTGCGAATTGAAAACGAGTATTTATGCTTTGGATTTTAAAAGTAAAGTTAAATGTGTAATGTAAATATTCTTTTTTTTTTCAAAAATTTGATTATGCATGTATTTTCTTACGATGGATTTGGTGATCGTTGAATTGTGTGGAGTGATCCACTTAAGCCAGCTCATACAGGCCGCAAGGCCTTGGCTATCCTATAATAGCTTTGTTTTATCTGACGGTAATGCAATTTCGTTTTTTTTTTAGCGAAATTTATAATAAATTAAATTTTAATAAATATTATTATTAAGTTCTACGAGTTAAGTATTTTTATGTGTTACAGCTGTTTCGGCTTGTAAGGCCATTATCAAACAGTGGATATACCACGTACAAACGACTTATTTATACAATTTTAAGTTACCCCTTCCCCTTTAGAGTAATTAGATATTTGTGGTGAAGCCCTGTAGTAATGTACGTTTTTTCCCGGGCACTTATCATTAAAGGTGCCTCGGTTAACGTTATGCTTAATTATCAAAATTCCCCGTTTTCTGCAAGTGTTATTTATAAATATTATTTTAATTTATGTCCTTGATTATTGGTTTTTTAAAAATATTTAGAAGTGGAGAAAAGATCATTTTTTGTTGATTATTTAAAAGTTTAATATTTGGATCCTTTTTATATTTATTTATTTCTAGTTGCTCAAGTAAATTCATCCTAAAACCTTTTGTTTCTATATGTAAAGGTTTTGGTTCGTTATCACCTTGCGGGACGTGGTTTTCATTTAATAAATGGGCCGCAAATTTTGACTCTAAATTTTTATTTTTATAGCAGCGCATGTGTTCCGCGAATCTAGTTAAAAAAGACCTTCCCGTTTGTCCTATATATGTGGCATTGCAATCTTTATGATTACATATTAATTTGTATATGCCACTGTTTTCTAATTTAGGTGTTTTGCTTTTAGAGTTTTTGAGGTTTGTCCCTATATTGTTATTGGTTCTAAAGGCTATTTTTAAATCACACTTTTTAATTTCATTAGCTATTTTTACTGAAGTTGGGCCAAAAAATTCTATGCATGCGTATTTATTATTATTTAAAATAAAATTTAATTTATTTTAAATTTCGCTAAAAATAAATATGGAGTTCTACAAATTAAACACAAAAACCATAAATAAATAAAAAATGCAATTTCGATTTCGATTTTCAGTTTTTATTTTTGATTATCACAGTTCTCGGGATTATTGCTTAGATAATCTATTTATTTTTACGTTTCTAATTGATCCATGTAATTTATTTTGAATTATTCAAGTTTCTCCCTCCCAAAAGTGAGCCCTTTAAGGATAAAAGTACCTACCTAGAATGGCAGACCAACTAAACTCTCTCAGACAGTCTGACAAATGCCAAGTGTATTCGTACAGCCATAAAGGATATCAGGTACATTATTTATCACAGTCGTATATCGTGGTGGTAATTTGATATCGTTGTCTGATTAAATTTCCCAGGTAAATGTTCTGTCCCACCAGCATTACAGACCTTCAGAGCGGGGATGCTTCGGTTAATTAATAGACAAACATGGCATTAAATGTGAAATAAACAAAGTAAACGTCAGGTGTTATTTGTTATTCCAAAGAGATAAAATGTAACTTCATTAACCATCTGTGTTTGGGTTCGTTGGCATAATCTCCCTAGCAGCGGTTAAAAGGGAATAAATATTGTTATTTGACCTCCTCTATTTGTTCAACTTAATGGAATAAATGGTTGTAGGTATTTTTGGTTTGATGTAATACTGTAACAAGATACTAAGATGAGAGGTACCGCAAATATTCGATTTTTTCTGAACAGTCTGGAGAGTTTTGAGGTTGGTGGAACACACGAAAATATACCAGAAACCTTAGAAAATCGAGATATAAATACGCGCACGAGATGTGTGGTGACACAATTGCTTTGACAATCGAAGCAAGACCATAGAACTGAATCTAGCGAATATTCAGAAAAACTGAATTACGTGTCTCGCAGATAAGTGAAAGTCTCTCAATAGTGACAATTAGTGCAAATTACATAATAGTGATTACAATTAAGTCTGTGACTTTTCGTGATTAAATAAAAACTATAATTTGTATCAAATGTTCATTTGTCTTGGCAAAATTAATATTTTCTTTACCATCCATCATCTAATACACCCCAAACGATCAAACCATTCTTTACGCTAATATTTCATTAACTTCTAATTTGTTCATTCCTCATTGAATCGAACAAAGATTTTTCACCGCATTTTCACCAAATTCTACGAAAACTTAAATTTTTTGAAAATACCAGGAGTCTTCCACATATTACAGTTGGCACCAGAACTCCATTATGAACAGGAATCCCCCGCGGTCTTGCCGTCTCGTATAAACATACTTCCTAAATACGTAAACTTCCAAGCATTCATTGTCGTTGCTGAACGCGGTGGAAACGGGGTTATACTTATGGAGAAGTGACGCGAAGTAAATAAGTTCAGGAGCAAGTGGATATGACATTTTGCATGCAGAGGGTTGATTTGTCAAACAGCTGCCACCCCGTACCGCAGGCCGCGTCAGAAACAACAGCTGTTTTTGACGTGACCCGGTACCTGGATCGTGACCACAAGGGTAAAACGGGATAACAAATATAATAGCCTGTCTTACTACGGAGCAAGGAAGCCTTCCTTACATTATTTTTCGTAGTTTTGATTAAAATACGAAGAAAACATGATGGTCTCTGAAAGAGATTAAAAACTCATTTAACAATTTCTAGTTTGAAAGCTGTCAGTGACCCAAGAAAATAAAGCCGTCAAAATCAAATGAAATTATATATCTTTACATAATAACTTGAGTTTGTAGCAACCAACGCATTTCGTAAATAATCATTTTCTTCGTCAGACAATTAAAAACTATTCCTTTAGATAAAATATGTATCCTTTTTCAATAGCTTTCAATTAGTTCGACCAATCGGACTCAAAATTTGGAAACTTATTCTTTAGGACCCGAAGGGTAACAAGGTGACATTTTCTCGTTCACCTTTTACCCTTTCCCCTCCCATGATATACTTTCGATGCAAATCTATACCGTTCGAATCGAACCTTTGTTTCCCTCCACAAATTTATTTTCAACTTAACCCTTAACCCCTGCAACGCCGGGTACGAACAGCTAGTGTAATATATATGCACATAGCTATAACCAAAATATTTGTTTTTATGGCTATCAAGCCTTTTATGAATTGGCCTTTTATGAAAATTAAACTCGTAACATTTAATATAATCATGATTTCATAAATGGCGACGGAAGGCAACTTTTGGTTGAGAAATGCTTTAGGAACTAGAGACAAAGCAAGTTCGGAGACAGCGCCACTCACCACTATAACGCATTTATGGAAATTCGAGTCGAATTTATGTCAAATCAGGGATGGCAACACAATAATTCGCCTTCCATTACACGAATGTTACAAGAACATTCATAAACTAGATAAGTTATCAATTAGTGTATATTATAGATATCTCACAGAGACGAAACTGTATTAATTATATTCTATCATGGGTGGAAATGGCGAATGTTACAATTGTGTAAAGTGATCACTTAAGCCAACCATAAAAAGACAGGTCATAAGTCCTGTTACACCCAAAATGACTTCTATACCTACTTTCCCATAATTAATACAGTTTCGTCTCTGTGAGATATCTATAATATACACTAATTGATTAATAATGTCTCTGTGACATAAATCCAGCACTGTTCTGAAAGATTTGAACAAACTCAAAATATTCTGAATAGATAAGTTATCTTTTGACATGTTCTGATTTGTTTCGATATGGTGTTCAGACATCACACTCTGAGATATTTATTATTATTTAGTAATATTGAGTAGTAGCCTTTGGCCTTGGGAAAGTAGCTCGCAGAGGAAGTGACCAGGGCACCCATAGAGAAGCTTGCAGCTACAGTAGTGACGAAATAAAAGTGATCCATCGCAAGCAAACCATCAGCCTCTAGAAGATTTTTGATTACTACCAGACTTTTTGCACACAAGCAACAAGGTATCCAGTGTCTATGACGTCCATGTATTTTTATAAATGTGCACTATATTGGACGAATGGACGCCGGATTGAGAAGTTCGACTATAATCGACTACATGTTTCTTTAATGTAGAAGTCAAGCTGTCGTGGAATACATTAAGGCGATCGTCTAGCAGCGTGAGCAAATTTCACCATTTTTTCTCATATCTTCTCTTGTGTTTTTTTATCACATTTTTGTAGGGAAATATCTCATTTCAGAATTTATTCATAAGTTTACATACATTTTAAATACGAATATTTTATTAAAATGACACAAACTAAATCATATAATTGATGTAAAAAGTGTTGAAAAAGACCCACAAAAAATAATTTAAATATTTAAATTAAAATATTTTTAAAAAACAGTGTTTTTTAAAACATAAATTGCATGTAAACGAACTAACAGATTTTTCAATAATTGTAATAAATTTAAGATAAACGTTTACTTTGTAATATTATTGAATAAAAAAGAGATCTCAACAGACCATTCAGTCAAAAAAGGCCCACAAAATGGAGCAATTTTCTTCATTTGTAAAACATCGAAGGTTTGGTAATTTATTAATCAATTATATAATTTAGTTTGTGATATTTTAACTAGATATTTGTATTTAAAATATACGTAACCTGATGAATAAATTTTAAAATTAGATATTTACATAAAAAAATGTGATAAAAAGGCAAGAGAAGTTATGAGAAAAAATGGTAAAATTTGCTCACTCTGCTAGACGATCGCCTTAAGAAACTCACTGTGCTTCATTGCCCACTCTACTCCTACTCTTCCGTGAGTTCGCCAGGACGTGGGTTTCGCGATTGGAACTTCTTCGTGTGTGATTTCTCTGTAGACTGTGGACACGTGGTGCTCGGACCTGAACTATATCTTTAAGTGTGATCCTTGTTTTTGTCCCTCCCTATTAAGGAGTGTGTCCTTTACCATGACATCCCCTCACTGTCCTCCTTACCACCCTAATTCTATATGTAGTCTTTTACCACGATCAATTGTTATTTATTTATTTATTTATCTTTTTAAATGAACTTTCTATTTCTGTTTGCTATATGTTATTTTACCGTTTTGTTCTTTTACCTTTATTTTATGTTTTTTCTTTGCTATTTCCTAATAAAGTGTGATATGTGGAGGAGGTACAGTGAATGGACTATTGCGGGCCTCTCCGGGTCCCGTCGCTCTTTACACGACGTGACACGGAGATGGCCTTTAGAGTAAAAAATTGTCGACCTGGCGACGTATGAGTAGGACCGATATGGGAGCTTTCGCTCATAAAACGGTCCTGGGAAAGCGGTGGGTGTCTATTTATTGTGTTTCATTGCCCAGTCTGCGTAGTCTAGGCAGTGAAGAAGTATATGTGGTAGTTTGTTTGCATATTATCGTAATAGTATATACCTATCATTTGAAGGCGTTGATAATGTTATATTGTAGTATTACTAAGCAGTTAGATAATGTATTATTACAAAGCACATAAAACGGTCCTGGGAAAGTGGTGGGTGTCTATTCACTGTGTTTCATTGCCCAGTCTATGTGATGTCTAGTCTAGTCTAGGCAGTGATGAAATATATGTGGTAGTTTGTTCACACATTATCGTAAAGGTATATATCATTTGAACGCGTTGACAATGATATATTGTTGTTTTACTAAGCGAGTAGATAATGTCTGAACCTTTTACTGAGATTACTTATATTTGATCACGAACTTCACCTAGCCGTGCTCATGGTAGTGTGTTAATTCTTCTAATCTGTATACCTATCGTGCAATATCTGACGTAAGATATGTGTGATTGATACAACAATCGCTTTTGGTCTGTCGACCGCAAATAAATAATTGATATTGACTTTCCGCATAAAAGGATAATACTTTATGCACTGGGCTGGGGGGCGGGGCGCATTGTTGCAGGCGACAGCGTGGCGTGACGTGGAAGCGACGCCATGGCGTGACGTCAGAGGCGACGCCGTGGCGTGACGTCGAGGAAATATCTCCTCCCCCGGGACATCGCCTGCAGCAATTGCCAGCGCAATTAGCAAGGAGTATTGTTGCAAACTATCGTAAAACGCAGGGCGCAGTAATTTATTGTGTGATGGGAAACTATTACTTATGATTAACACTCGCGTTCCGAACAGGACATAACCACATCCCAAAAATATTATTTTTAAACTATTTAATCAATCAATATATTCAATTCAATATATATACAAAAAGAAACCCGTGTTTCCCTACCCGCCAAGTTTTCTCCGCAACCAGCCATAACCACCCACCGGTGGTTATGATGGTGGATAACCCTTGGTGTCACATCGAAAATATGCGAGTTTGGTGGGGGTGGCTGTGCGTGGGTGGGAGTGGATGACGAAAATGTGCTTTCTAGCACATTGTTTTGTTATGTTGTTATGAAGGTTCCGGAAAAACCAGCTCTAGAAAGTTCTGGAAGGAGAAGGTTCTAGAAAATTCCTGAAAGTTCTATAACGTTCTTAACTGAGTGGCGGAATGTGTCGGTAAGTCTAGAAGGTTCCTGTAAATTTGAATATATTGAAAGCACTGAAAGGAGAATGTTCTAGAAGGTTCGCGAAAGTTCTATGACGATTCAAACAGTGTTCTAAAAATCTACGCGTGCGTAGCCGCGCGGGCACAGCTAGTAAGTATAGATCATACTAAGCTGGTATGTTTGTAATCCTCATAAATATCCCAAAAAATACAACACCCAAAGAAAAGTAAATGATAATGCGTAGTAAGACGGTCAAAAGTAGAAAAAATAATTTTGAGTTTATGAGATGTCAAAATATTAAGGAAACTTATAAAATGGCGACAAATTAAGGCGATTTTTTTCGCATCGTATAAGAAATATAATTTAAAATATTATTAAATTAAACATTTTCAAACTATTACAGGAACTTCATTAAAACTCAAATTTCATTGGGGTGCCGTTTGTACCCCACTCCAGCCCCTGGTCTTATTTTTCATCTTCCGGTAACCGAAGGTTAAACCCATTTTTAAATTTTTGTAAATATATTATTTTTATTTATGTAATGTTGTATACAGTTATCAGGGGCGTGCAGTAGGAACATCGCAGCACGACTTTTACGTAATCAATAATTAGGAAAAAAAATAAGAATACACATATATTTCGTAATATTTCATATTTTGATATATCTACCATAAGAATCTATCGAATAAATATTTTAATTCTATTTTTTTCAAACTTACTGTTACAAAAAGTCACGCTTCAATGTTCCCACTGCACGCGGATGACAGTTATTATATTCTAATTAAATTTTTTCGTTTACAAAATAACTGGAATACCTCTCCAAAAACAGGCTTTTTACAGGCCCAAGAGGCCTAATCACTGAAATCGTTACATCACTAAAACACTCATGCTTGAGTAAATCACATTGATTTACTGTGACTAAGAAAAATTATCTCCTTTTTTAATTAATTATTTATTTCACAAAGGATGGTGGCAAGATAATTTTTTTTGATCTGAATATTTATAGTCATATTTTTTGACTGTAGCTGTAAGTGTGAAGGCTGGTTTCGAAGCCACTTATTTTTTTGCCTGTATAATAAAGAACCTCATATATACCCCTCAATAATACTTATTTTTACCTGTAGAACGAAGCCCCTCATATATACCCCTCAATCACATAATACTTATTTTTGCCTAAAGAACAAAGCTTCTCGTATATACCCCTCAATAATATTTATTTTTACCTGTAGAACAAAGCCCCTCATATATACCCCTCAATCTACATACCTAATACTTATTTTTGCCTATAGAACAAAGCTTCTTATATATACCCCTCAACAATACTTATTTTTACGTGTAGAACAAAGCCCCTCATATCTATCATAATACTTATTTTTGCCTATAGAATAAAGCTTCTCATATATACCCCTCAATAATACTTATTTTTGCCTGTAAAATAAAGCCTCTCATATATACCCCTCAATAATACTTATTTTTACCTGTAGAACAAAGCCCCTCATATGTACCCCTCAATTTATATAATACTTTTTTTTGCCTAAATAGCAAAGCTTCTCATATATACCCCTCAATAATACTTATTTTTACCTTTAGAACAAAGCCCCTCATATATACTCCTCAATCTATATAATAAATATTTGTGCCTATAGAACAAAACTTTTCATATATACCCCTCAATAATACTTATTTTTACGTGTAGAACGAAACCCCTCATGTATACCCCTCAATATATATGATACTCATTTTTGCCTGATAATTTTCAGGTAACCTAAAGAGGCACAGAAAGATGTACATCAGGCATCACACGACAGATATAAATAAAATTTGTACAAGAGAGCAAACTAAAATCAACTACTTGTTTTTGGAATACCTTTAGATAAACAGCGAATAGGTACATACAGCGAGTTTTTCGTACATCATTAAAATATCAATTTCATTATCATTTGCTTACCATGTTACATTGTTGCAAGTGGTCATTTAGTAATGGCA
>JADDOH010004408.1:0-41932 GCA_016648135.1 Agrypnia vestita
TTACATACCAATCATACCAATACATACCAATCAGACAGACTATTCAGAGAATTTAATGTATTGGACGTTAGACAGCTGTTCGTTAAGTCTACCCTCATCTTCTACATTAAAAACACAAACCACCTAACAGCAACCAGTAACTCGCATTCACATAATACTAGACAAGCATTACGAAACCTTGACGAAATACCAAAAACTAAGACAACATATGGACAGAAAAATTACTCATACATAGGACCTAAAATATTTAACATATTTAAAACAGACTTCCCGGAAATCAGAATATACCAATTAAAAAAATAATAGCTTTAGCAAACAACTGGCTTACCTCCAAAGGTAGAACAGCAACTGAAAATTTACTTACTGTAATTGCATAATAATGTCTACAAATAAAAATACATACCTATATAAATAAATTAATTAATTAAGGAAAATAAAAAATAATCTTACACAAAACTTTAACCCTTTTTACATTAAACAATTATTCTACACATATTTACACTTGGACTTATGACTAACTCAACTTTCACTAACATTCCACTTGATACTCTGTAGATACATAATAACTACCTTATGAAAATAAATACTACTGACGAACTCGAAAAAATATTATAAATGTGTTCTATAACGCCACTCTGGGACAGGCGTAGCCTAGTAGAGTGGCATAATCCACAAATTAAACAAAACAAAAAAAAATGTGTAATTTATCTTATGTTTTATTGTTAAATTAGTATTAAGTATCTTTATTTGTAAACAAGGATTTTTTAAATAAATAAATAAAAAAATAAAAAAATTATAATACATAAAATACATAGAAATAAAACAGTAATGTAAAAAAATAAAAGAAACCCAAAATAATAGAAGTGTAAATAACAAAATCAAAGAAATACAATAAAGTAAGTACATGTAATGATAAAAAGAAATAATAAATAATAATAATAATACTTAAAAATTAATTATATGATATAAAAGATGTGATCCCACAGCGGCGGCAGTGGACGGCTTCAAGTCGAAAAAAGGACAAAAAAAAAATAACCCATAAAAACCAAGTTTTTACAATACTTCCTTTTTCAGTTTCAGATTTTGTGTCTACCAGATGCGTCGGAGTATTTTCATACAACTTACTGAGTTGTATGAAGAAACCATTAAAAATTTCAAAAATCCAAAATTATACTATAATTATTACTTTCTTTAAATATTTGACGTAACGTAACAAAAATTTGATAGATCTTCTTGATCGTCGCCACATGTCTGCTTGCAGCTCGATTGATCACGGGAAAAGGATTAAAAATCGATCCAAAGTTTTTTCGTCAGACAAGCAAGCAATCAGACGCCACAAGTTAAAAGAAAGGGAGTAAAAATAACAAACCGCTCCCAACAAGGGGATAGTGCTCCGATTAAATTCGTGTCCAGTGACATTTCGCAACATTTAAAAAAAAAATTATTTCAAGTGTTTCATTTGCCTGCCGCAGCCACGATATGGCGACTGCATCATTTATGACGAATGTTTTCTGAATAAATGTATTATTAATGGGCGAAACAGGAGGGGCTGACTGGGGGCGCGCCGGGAGAGGCTGTTGTCGCGCGTGAAGAAGGTTTTGGAACTTTATCTGGAGCCTTCACGCTCAGCGATCTCTGTTAATAATTAAATCACACGCCAGGAGGGACTCGCCGACACACGACGGTATTACACGAGCCGATAGACAAGTTTCGGCAGTGGCGTCCCCGCAGACCGGGACCAATTCGACGAATCGTGCGGCGTTTCGAATTCGCCGAACTAAATCTGAAATAAATTACGGAATATGAACATTGCTACAGAGTGGTAAATACGCGGTTGAAAATCAAGGATTATTTGTGACAATAGAATTGGAAATAGATTCTCTAATTATTGCGCCGCGTTTGATGTCGCAAATATAATAATTGCACAGTTATAATGATGTGGTTAATAGATTACATAGTAATAATATCTATTATTTCATACATGCTTACATTATTTAGATAAATTGTTAATCCAATACTAAACACATGAGTCGTTGAAACACATATAAAAACTTTCCCAACCATCATTTTTATTTATTTTAGCGCATTATGGGTAAAATTTTTAATGTAACGGAAATACTTGTAGCGGGAATTCGATACCATGAAATAGGCGCGCATTCATTAAACTGTCAAAAATTTATTCACTTAAAATTAGTATTGCTGTAATATAAATAATGTATTGGCGACTATCTTGAATCAAATACCAATCATAGAAATGCTCAATTCAAAATCTGAGGAATGATTGGTTAATAAATAAAAAATTATAACTGTTTGTTGAATGACGATTTTAGGTGTGTTGATATTTTTGCAAAAAACGACGTAATTGTCAGATACCTTTTCGTTTAAAAAAAATACGCTTTCATTCATTCGACATTCAATGCGGCTGTCAAAGTTTTATAATTTCGAAAGTTTTGAATTCGGAACCGAAAATCAATAAAACATGAAAATGGATCGGCACTTTGACTTTTTTTGAAAATGTTCATGTTATTTGATTCGTCGCATTAAATGTCTTTGAATCGTCGTAAGACGTCGAAAAAATATATGAACAAATATTAAACAATAATATAACAAACGATATTACAAATAATAAAGGAATATTAATAATTTTACTAGATTAAAGTGATATTATTGTAATAATATACATTTTTAACCAATATGTAAATATCAATTATCACAATCACGCCAAAGAAGTATAACTTCTACCGCACATATATGAGTACACACTCCTCCATTTTTTTCATTATATTTGAATGTCAATACATTGTCTAAGCTCATTCCTACATTAAACATATTAGTTAACTATCATAAAATTCTCAATTTATAGCTTGTTAAAAATTAGATTATTTTTCAAAAAAACCAATATCGAAATTCAATAGAATAAAATATTAATATCTTCATTGTTTACTAAAAATTTCAAATATATTTAACATTAGACCTATAACTGGCCAACTATATTATATTAATGTTTTCTTTGCTTCTTTCTTGTGCTGTTGGTCTTTTGTGAATATTAAATAAATAAATAAATAGTTAACACTCTTAAATGAGAACTTTATATCACTCCACCCCTGGTAGTGCAGTGAATATATTTATTTCATTGTACTTAAAAATCAACCTATATGCAAATTTCAAATGCAACCCATGTAAATCGATTGCCATGGTTTCAAAATACACATAAATCCATTTTAAATGTTGAAATAACTCTCGAAATATACAAATTTCATTTACGTCACATTATTTGAATATTTACTTTTTAATTCCTTATAAAAATACTTTTTATTTAATCCTATTCAAGTGATAAACAAGATATAAAAGAGTTTTGTTTGATTAGCCAAAAAAAAGTTTATGGCATTAGGTTGGTTTTGATTTTAAACTACTCGCACATAAAAATAAAACAATAGTTTTTTTTAGTTTTACTAAATTATTTTTTATGAGATGCATTTTGCCCTATGAGGGCATTATCAATCTAAATATTTTACCTTCAACCACTTGCATTTATATGAAAACTATTGAAAATCTACTAAATAATGTTATGAATTTAAGCAGGTCTTTCGATTTATTTTTTGAATAAGCCATTTGATATTTTTTAATTTTTAACATCGTTCTTTTAGGAAAAAATAACTGTTCTCACTGGCACAATTTTTTTTTTCGATGTGCACAGAAATTACATTATTTAACAATAAAATATATTTTATTTATTTATTTGTTTATTTCTATTTAAGTTTTATATTAAAAAAATTGGTTGGACTATGCTTGTCTCACTAAAAAATATCTGTGTTGAGACAGGCATAGTTTAAAATAGTATGTAGATACAAAACATAGTAGATATGTAGATATATAGTAAAATAATTATGTGTATTTGATATTGTATATTAAAGAAACATAATAAAAAATATATCATATGTGGGGTATAAAAACAAAGGCAGCAATATCCAAAAAAAAATTAATGCAGTCATCATGAAGATTCCTTATTTATAATGTACTGAATTCGAGATTTTCTAGGAAACGTAGACTATAAATTTGTAGGAAACATGATTATGAAAGGGATAGATACATAAAATCTAGAATTCAGTACATTTTAAATTAATAATCCTCTATGATTGCATTCAAAGCATTATTACAATTTTTTTGACATTGCTGTCTTTACTTTTATTCCCCACATAATATATGAGGACATGATTATTTCCACCAACTGCGCGCATCATGGAGAAGTAGGTTTGTGGGACAATACATAACTTCGTCATTTTAAAATTTTGAAAAAAATTAATTAATGAAAATATTATCCAATGTACGCCAAAAGCTATTTATGTGGGAAAGCATTTATGGAAGTCTTTTATTGGGCGTCCACAGGCGTTACAACCTGTATTATCTGGCTAAAGTGATCATTTTACATAATTCCTTTATCAATAATTAATTAATTATTCTTCTGTGGACAATATCCAGTAATAATTGTGTTCTTACAACCTTCTTATTAAAATATTTTAATTATAGAAAAAAAATATTTTTCGGAATAATTATGTCAGAAAAAAAAAAATCTTGACACCTCAAGGTGGTGTAACACCTTAAGTAAGCGCTCGTGCTACTCGGTACCGCGGTCGAGGAGAAAATCGCCAAGCGAGCGCGCGTCATTTCTATCGCTTGCGCCCTTAGCTGCGGCTGCGTTCAAGATGTCATAAAATTCGCCATATCACATTTCGTACCCGCATCCTCTTGCAGGGTACGTTCATATTCCTTTGCCGGGAGGATCTCCATAGGTATTTAATTCTTATTATATACCGTAAGAATACCTCAAGCGTAGGCCTTTTCATGGCTCGCTGGGTCAGCCTAATTCCATTTTACCTGGGATTAAACAATAATGTAGGTACATTATAGGCAGGTGTGTATGGGCACGACAGGAGCATCGTAAATGTCATTATTTATAGGTCAGAGTCGTAACAGTCCACACTTGCCCTTTATCAAGAACCCATAAGGTCGTGAATCCATAAATAAAATTGGAATCTTCCGACACTATCAATATACAAGAGTCATGTACAAGTAACAAAGTAATTCTAACATTGAATCACATTTAAATTTCCTTCCTTCCAGCCCCGGGAAAAGAGACTGATCAATCAATGTCTACACTCTCTCAAATCTCTTCCCGGTTCCTGACTGGAACCGCCGAAAAATTGAAAAAAAAAACACTTCGATTTTAACTCCACTTTTGCCGACGAATTGAGTGGACTGATTCTTTTATCGTTCGAAATAAGGATTAGTGAAACACGAAATGGAATTATAAATAGCGAACAAAAGGAAGGAAGATTAAAAAACTGGCACGTAACGAATGAATAAAAAATCATTAAAAAAAATACCTCAAAATAAATTTAGGAAAATGTTCACATTAAAAAATTGAAGGAAATTTTTTATAATTTTGTTACCAAAATCAACGATCAACTATTCTCACGAAAGTAGAACGTTGACAGTAAGACAAAATATCCACATGATGGCCAATTTGACTTTGTTATTCATATACCACTCGAGTTATCAATGCGTTGATTTTCTATTAAAAAATAATATCATAATAATCTTGATTCTCTCGAACAGTGTTCTCTTGCGTCGTAGTATTTACACAGCTTATTCGATCTAGAATTTCTAGATCAACACGACTGTTTCAGGTCGCAGTGTCGTTTCCATCATGGAATATTAAACTTTGAAATAACTGTTTACAAATGAAACGCGATATTCTGTTTCATATTTTTCAACTAAATTTTTTTCCTAAAGAACGTTTTTATTTTATTGTAAAGTTTCGTATTTTCATTATTTCGTGCAACCATCATTTTTACTCTGCGTTTCTTGGAAAAATATAGAAGAACATTGTCACAGGATCGCGTTGGTGGGATCCAAATGAAACACTCAAAACCAAATAAACTTTTATTTATTACTCATAATTACTGGACACAAATAAAAGCTGGAACACTATTCCGTGATTTGCACTAATCATTGCATTTAGTAGAATATTCCACAAACATACTCGTACATGGAGCCGTTTGTATATCTTCGGATCGTTTCCCTGAATTCGCCAGCTGTGTCGGACAAGAAAAAACCGGTGGCCCTTAATCGGGCCTTTTTTACAAATCTCCATATGTTGGCACTGATGAACATTTTATTAAAGAAAAAAGTGATTTTTTTGTATTTTGATTTTTTAGAATTAATTATTGCATTTTTTATCACATGAATTGTGAGCGCGAGCGCGCAGATGGGCAAGAATAAATAAAACCCTTTGGGTATGCCTAGCGCGCTCGACGCATTCTTTATTAAAAATAACCGAAGTTATTTATTGTAATTTTTGTATGTTTTTTAAAGTTTATTTTTGACATCACTGGGAGGTCGTTATCGGATTAATTTTGTTGTTAAAAATGTTTTTGTGTATGTTGTAAGCGATGTAAGAAGAAATCGCGGCGGCATGATTTGATTCTTGAAAAAGATTTTAATCTTCCCAAATCGTAATATTGGGCGACTGCAGTACGGTATCGCCACAGTCCGGGGGCATCGGTTTTACCCTCTAGCGACATCAGTACCGTGCCGAAGTCGCCATTTTATCGGTACCGTGCCAAAGTCGCCATTTTTATCAAACACAATTCAGTACCCTCTTGCGACATCGGTACCGTGCCGAAGTCGCCATTTTTATACAAAAATTATAAAATGTAAAAATTAATATGATTTTGTTCGCAATCACTTGTATATGGCTTTACATAATTTTATGTAGAAAAAATATTGAATTTGTGTAGCCAGGCTCGCCAGAGAGACCAAATATACGAAATTATTGCACCCAGCTTGGCGAGTCTGGCCCCCTTTTTACCGATTATCTCCATGAAGGATGAACCTGAGAGACATTTGTTATTGAAACAAAAGAAAGATAAAATATAAATGTGTAAAAATAGTATGTTATAACTATAGTAGAATGTTTAGTTACATGTTTATTAATATTTTGAATACGGGACCACTGCTCATAGAGCTGCGACTCGAATTATGAGTAGTGATCCCGCCGTCAGACAGAGGTCGGTGTCGTCGGTTTCCGAAATGCCGACCTCTGACTGGTCGTTGAAAATGCGCCTGGGCGTGCGGGCCCTGATTTTTTGATGAAATAAATTACGTGGCGCAGGAACCCAGAATTCAGTTCTGCTCCTGCGTTCACCTCCAGATCTACTTGCGACTTTCTCTTCTTCTCTACTCGACTCCTGCTTCAGCCTTTGGACCGCTCTAAGATTCTCAGCGAATTTTTATACGATCTCGCTTTCGTCTGAGAATCTGCGATATCGGTGCCATCAGGTTGACCTGACCGTAAGGCGGTGGAATCACCCCATATTTTTGCGCGTTCCCGTCCGGAACACCAGCTGTCAAAAATAAGACTACTTTCAGCGTGATACCGTCGCATATTTTTTAAGGTTCAATTTTCTCTAAGTTTCTAGTATGATTTCGCATGTTCTAGTTTTTTCTAAAATCTTCTAGATCGTTCGAAAGTCTTCAATGATGTGCGTTCTTATTGTTTTAGATTCTTGTTAGAATATTAATTAGAATCCAAATCCGGAGGAAGCCTGTTACTGAAGGGTGTAATTCATATGAATCAAAAATTTATTTAAGTTTTGAATCTCATCATGACTTATGGCCTACCTGTATAGACGTTTAACAGTTTCGGAGCTAACATTGTATCGATTTACGTTAATGAGTGTCGGTTACAGGGGGTTTACGAAAATCATCGAAGCTGACCGAAATGACATCAAACAGGTGAGATCGAACGGAAAGAAGCCTTAGAGGTGTACAGGTAAGTACTCGTCGTAACAGTCTTAAGTTGGGACATAAAAATATTTTATGATGCACTTAGATAATGGTCTCTTAGGATACTTGTTAATATGCTACCTTACTCGTACATATATAACAATTTACATAGTAATAAGATCACAAGTGAACATAATTCTGCGTAGCAACATTGAATTAATACTTGATTAATAATTAAATATTCATTCAATGCATAATATAAATAATGTAAGACTTACCTTAATATGTTATATTTTTAATTTTTATTTAGTTTATTATGTTTTATTCACTACTGTTACTACTTGTGTATTTAATTTTAATTTACCTACTTATATTATTATTCTGTATTATTTCAAAATTATTTTTATGTGAAATATGCTAGAATATAAGTTAATTACTTCGTTACTGCCCATTTACACTCTCATACATTTATACAAATCATTTTCTTATATCTATCTGTAAATATTTCCAAACAAATAAATAAAATAAAACTTCTCTGTCTTGAATACATAAATAAATAATAAATATAATGCAATTTCTAGTGACATAAAAGAAGTAAAAATTTAAGAGTATTCAATAAACAACTGAAATAACTTGTGTTGGGGAGGAGATAGACTGTTCATTAATCAATGTGCTTATCGATAGTTAAAAGTTATTAAAATATATAATGAATAGTTTTACTGTGTAATAGTTAAGTATTTACAGTATTTCCGGTGAGTTTCCGGTGACGGAGCATTTACTAGCATAAAAATGATCAATTACATTGACAAAACACCTCCTATATGTTATTTTTCTCCAGCCTAATAAATTGGAAATGGCGTTTCAAATTACATCCATATAGAGGTTCTATAAATATCAACGTGGTCTCATTTGAAACATAATAAAATAAGGATCAACACCTACTACGTTAAATATTCTAATGAAACTTTAAAAAAGGGACCGAAATTAATTGTTAAAAAAAACATTTTTTTTTTTTGACAAATAGAGGGTGTTTTATCGATGAAATTGATCATATTTAATGCTATTAAAGGCTCCAATACTGGTTACCGGATACCCAAAGGATACATTGATTATGTTTGATAGGATCCTGTTTTATCAGATTTTTGATATCCAATTCCATATAATATTTTTAATTACCCTGTTTCTATGTGTCTAAAATATTAAGATAAATAAAAAAGGTAATGAAATGTAACTAGTAAAAAAGTTTTACTACCATAAAAACTAAGCAAGCACTTATCCAAAGTCACGTCGAATTATATTATGTTAATAATTAAGTTACATTATCATCCAATATTTTATGTCAATATGTCTTAATTTGCACTAAACTAAATTTTGTACTACACAAACACGATAAATTACTTAGTCACTCCTATAGTTTCGAAAGGATCAATCGCTTTTATCATCAGCTGTAATAAATAACTAATATTAGTACTATAATAATGATGAGATGGAAAAATGGCTCCTCACCAAAACTGCAATGGTGGCAAAATAACTGAATGTGTTTGTAATACAAAGTTGTTAATTAAAATAATCATGCATAACTGGTATATCGATTAATAATATTTATCAATTAAAATAAATTATTGAAGTCTCACAGAGACGAAGTTATTTATATTGAAATTGTGTATTGAAATTTTTGCAATGTTGCAATGACTTTGACAAGTCTTGCGTTTTACCCAATAATGCCAAATCAAATAGAAGACTATAAGGAAAGTTTATTTGATTTAATTAATTATAGGAATATCATTTCTTATGGCTTTACGAATATAAAAAAATTTAAATATTATTTAGTTGATAAGTGGTTATACACTTACATTGTAAGTAATATTTTTATTAAATACCTGACCACAAATGAAATGCCAAAAATATTAATTATATCATAATGAAATTGTTTGTGCTTAAAGCATAAAAAACATTTTTTGATAGTATCATAAACTCTTCTTGTTTCATTTCATTTTAAAATTATATTCTTCGTATTGAAAAATCCTCTATATTATTCGAACGCTGGAATAAAATGATACACAAATTGATTTCAAGAGGTTTACTTCAGAATAATGTTAAGGCAAACTCAAGCCGCTTGTTAGCTTCCTGTATACCTACTCGTCGATACAAATCAGTCAATCTTGAACATTCCGGCTATCGTATCTTCAATGTTTTAAAATAAAATAACCGTAGCGTTATTTTTTTATCTCTGTGTATTTTTACAAATTATTAAATTATAAAATATTAAATTTTTCACCATTTCTTTACAAATTTCACCGAGATGCAAGCCGAATTCAAGATATTTTGTAGCGTGTAAGGGAGAGTGTTTATGAAAGATACAGATTTTCAAAGTGGGCAACAAGCCAATTGCAACTTATTGATTTGATTATAAACTATTATTTGTAAGTATTACATTGTTTATTAGTCAATATAAAAAAAATGAAAAAGTCGAAGAATTAATGCTACAAATATGTTATATCTTTATTTAAAAAAATAGGGAAATAACTGCTTAGAATAAGTGAACGGGTTTGTGTATTTAGGAAGTATGTTTAGTAGAGACAGCAAGACTGAGAATGATATCGAAAGGAGAGTGACTACGGGAAACAAAGTTAATGGTACTCTGAATGCAATTATGGCCAATAAGAATCTGTAAAAAGAAGCAAACTAGCGGTACATAATGGCGTTCTAGTACCAATCCTGATGTATGGAAGTGAAGCCTGGAATTGGCAAAAGAGGAATGAAATTAGACTGGATGCGGTGGAAATGCGGTCACTAAGACGCTTGTGTGAAAAATCTTTGGTCGATAGAGTGAGAAATAAACGAATTAGAAGTGAATGCAATAATGGCAGTAGTGTGGTAAAGATAGTAAAGAAAGGAGTGCTGAGATGGTTTGGTCATATGGAACGTATGAACGAGGAAAGTATGATTAAGAAAATATATGAGGCGAGGCAACAGCAATAGAGGGCGTCCGCGAAAGACCTGGCACGATCAGATACTACTGTACTACTGTAGTATTTGAGGATGGCCCTGTTAAAAGCCGCAACAACCGTAGAACTTGTACGAACGTGGCCGAATCAAAAGTGGTGGGCCAGAATTGAAAAGTATGGCATTCAATCCTCTCTGCCTACCCCTGCGGGTAATGGCGTGGTGGTTAGTTAGTTAGTCAGTTAGGGAAATCGGCTCTTTCAAGACAATACGTTGATGAAAAAAAAACACCTTAAGACAATGAAAGAGCCGTCTAACTACAATCATGAAATCAAGTCATTCAATAGGCTGTTTTTATTTAATTTTTTTTTTTTTTTTTAACTTTTGAAAATTGCTGCCCTACCTTTTATACTCCACACATGAATACAATCTTTTGTATACGGAATGCGGCAGATCACAATTGTGATTGATGCATCGAGAATGTTCGAATATAAAACCACTTAAAAGATTGCATTTTTTTTCAATATTTCTGGTTAATCTTCTCTAAAACATAAGACAGTCCAACGATAAAGTAGAAATCTGTAAAAAAAATGCAATCTTTGAAATCGCTTACTTCGTAACCATTCATTATTAGTGTTAGGATATTTTCGATTCGTAATTTAGGCAGTTATCTAATATTCTGTGTCTTATCTTATCTTATCTAACCTTTATAGTATTTTAAACCAGCTCTTTTACAGCCTGATTACATTATTAATATTGTCACAGAATCGCGGCTATGGAGGACAAATGAAACACTGGAAAATATAAAGTCACACTTCTATAATTTTATACTTCACAACATCAACAAAAAAATCATTTTACAGATTTTGTTCTGTAGCAATTTTAAATAAATTAAATAATTTTAGAAAAGTTCCAGAATGTAGGTACTCACCCAAATATTTAAGATATATTTGCATTATTTTGTATGCTTGTGATCTCAAATATGTTATATAATATAATATTAAAATGCATTGCCATAGATATCAAGTCGATGTGCAAAATTTAAGCTCAATTGGAATACGGGAAGTGTGTTAATTTTCACTTCCAAGATTTTTCCACAAGAAAGCAAATCAAAACTGGATGTGAACTTAATATAAAATATTTTAAAATAAAACCTTGGCTGCTCTTCTAGGAATATTATTAAAATCGCAATTTCTTTCTCGCTTGGCGAGCGTTTTACCTGTAGAGCAAACAGCAAAATCGAGTTTTATTTTCTCTAACTTATAATCCAGGTTATTTAAGATACGGATTAAATATTCCCTTCCATCACAAAACCTCCCCCAAGGGTGAAATTGATCCCGCCTTAACGCGGAGAGGGTGACTTATATTGCTTTGTATTCTGTATATTCAGTGGATGCCGGTTATTGAGATCGCAAAAGTCCTCGGGGATTTTATGTTACATTAATATCCCACATTATTCGAAAATCACGATCCAAACAAATGTGAATGTGTCCAACCCACACGTATCATCATTCTTTAGCGATAACATCAGTGGTTTGGACACTTAGTCAAAATGCCTGAAATCAAACTAAACGATGATCGTACTATCAGCTACCTCAGGCTAAACGCTCAAATAAAGGATTAGAGGGGGATAATAATGCTACAAAGACTTCCTGAAAGTAAACTTTCAAATGGCCAACACTAACCAACGCTGAAGGTGGCGACGATATGGGAAATAAAAAAAAAGTGTAAAAATACACTAATATAAAGAGAAATGGGAGATAGGTTTGATTGTATGAGTAATCATGTCAAAAAATACAATTCATCAATGTTTATTATGTGAATATTTAATTTAACTGTAACTAGGACTGTAACTGTTGCGGATATTTTATACAAACCGTATGTTTGTCCGAGAAACGATTCTCGAGGTTTCATTGAATTCTTATTCAACGTCATCAGGAGGACGACCTTTACCCGCGGAGGTAGAGGGCGGACTGATTACTGCTTTTGAGGGTGTAAATTATATGCACTTTTTTGTGGAGTGTTCACTTCTCCTACGTTACGTCGGCGGACTTTGCTGCGACGCCCTCGAAAGCAGTAATCAGACCGCCCGTGGGTAAAGGTCGATCTCCTGATGACGTTGCATAAGAATTCAACGAAACGTCGAGAATCGTTTCTCGGAAAAACATACGGTTCGTATAAAATATCCGCAACCAGTTACAGTTAAATATGTCTAACGACCGTAATAACATCCTTAACTTTAATGAATATTTAATTATAAAAAAATTACATTTAAAAAGGTGAAAAAAATCGTAATAAAATTTCATCATTCTCCAATACAAAATAAACGCAACCATTTGTCTATGATTAGTATAAAATAATTTTCTTCACTTGTGGTAAAGCCATTGTGATAATTTTCTGTGTGTAGTTTTCTGGGATTTTCTGCCGTGTATATCTGATCTCTCTGGCCGACGTTTCAGATCCCTTTGCAGGCCTGATGTGAGGGGGTGTTGATGTCGGGGATACCGTGCCGAAAACAGGGTATATCATAGTTTGCACTAGGTTAAGTACTGGCTTGCCATACTGTGTCGAAAACAGTTTGTGTATATTTAAATATATTTGTGGTAATACCATGTCGGAGATGGGAATTGTCATGAGTTTTTATGATGTTTTGTCACCATTGATTAGTTTTATAATGAATTCGTTGTCATTGGACGTCCTTTTTCTTAACCACTACTTCCCTTGGAAGTAATGCACTCTTCTTAAACAATCTCCGGTTCGAAAACATTTTTTTATCTGTATCTGTAATATCTGTTTGGACCGTGTGATATCGAAATCGCGTAAAAAGACACCGTAAAAGAAGAATCTGATAATTAATAATATATATATAATATTTATTGTTGTTTCGATTTTGTTACAACGTGGGTACTTATAAGTTTTGAAACTCGTTTCCAAAGTAAAGTTTGGAATTCAATGACAATGAATACACCCACATTGGGACGCATTGAATGGATAAATCATCGCGATATAATGGGAAACTTTGGGACAACTATTCTACTTATAACTGCCTCCAAATAGATTCTTTTGTCAATTTTTCTAAATGGAAGAAACCGATTTCGTTTTTAAATTATTTTCATAAATGGTGGCGCATTTTCTATAATCGTTATCAGTTACCAACCTTCTTCAACGTTACGTATTTTTCCATTAACATTTAAAGCCAAAATATAAGATAAATTAGAGAAGTCTCACAGAGACGAAGCTATTTATATGAGAAACATGAAGTATATTTATAGGATGGCCCAGGCCTTATGACCTGTTCGAGCTGACTTAAGTGATCACTCTACACGAAGCAATATTCACTGATCCGTCGTGAGAACATCCACAAATTTCTGAATGTTCTATATATGTTCCAAATCCGAAAACCTTTCGTTCATTTGAAAAGACTATGCAATATAAATTTATTGTCTTTTCTATATAGATTATGGTATATATAGTTTTGTGACTGTATTCTACAGCTACTAACTACTTCTTTAATTCCCTACTGCAAAGGCTTTCTAGATTAGCAAACAGATACGAGTAATTGGACGTCTTTGCCAATAACTGTATATTATTCAAACATATATTAGCAATTAACATTATAAAGGTGTATTGAAAGATTACTAGTATTTGTCGAATTGGACTTAAATAATTGATGTGTATTTGTATGTATATTTTTTATTTTTTTATGACTTTCAAAGATTGTGATATATCTTTTAACTCTACATTATTACTTTTTTATGTTTTTGAATATCTATTATATAATGTTTTTCTTGTGCTTCTGCTTTTTTTATAAACTTGCTTTTTACTTTATATTATATTTATCTTTTTATATTTGTATATGTATTATAAGTATTTTCTTTTCACTTTATGTCATTATTATGTTTACATGCTATTTTTTTTCTTTAAACTATATATTCTGTTAATGTACACTTTACTTATCTGTTGTAAGAGCCCTCTAGGGTGTTAATTAATAAAAAATAAAGAAATAAAAAAATATAAAACATTGTAAAATTAATTCTAATTACTTCGTTAAACTACCTTATAAATACTTTTTTTATACACTATTAATTTTACCTTGTATGTATTTTATTTTTGCTTTTACTGAGAAGTATCGAAATTCTTGCATTATAAGTGTTTAAAAAAACCTATTTTTTTGTTATATAGATTTAGTTGATATATTTATTAGATTTAAAAAGGGGTCGCTCAGATGGTTTAGGCATGTTGAGCGAATGAATGAGTAAAGAATGGTAAGAAAGATTTCTGACCTAGTTTTGACGATTCTCGAAAGAGAGAATGACCGCGGAAGACGTGGCATGATCAGAATAATCAGATATCTGTTGGGAACCTCAATAATCTGTCAGGACAGAAGAGTGTGGCGATCTATCTCCTCTGCCTTCTCCCACCTTAAGTAGAGTTATAACAGTGTTTATTTTACAAAATTATCCATCTAAAACTTACATTGTAGTAAGTTTGTAATTATATTTAAATCCTATTAGGTGTATGATTTTACCATATAATGTTTTGACGCTACTTATACTTGTTGTTGAGAGAGAGTCCTGAAACTGTAAACACGATAAAATTTAAATCATATTTTATTATAAAAAAAAAATTTTTTGTCTGTTAGAACATCAGAATCAACTGACAGGCATATGCGGGACGAGACACATGGGTGTTTAAATACCCGCGAGCACAAGCGCGCATTCTTCTTTGCTGACTCTTTTCATGAGAAACTGTACTGTAGTGTTAAATTGTCACGCGAGATTTCTCCACAAGCTTTAGTTCTTAGAAAGGTCCTGGGTAAGCAGTGGGTACTATTCAAGCCTGAGGTCTTATGTTAAAAAAGATAAGACACATCTAAATGAAAGTGAATTACAAAAATAATAGGGTGCATTTACTTCAGAAGGCATACATAAAATAAACAGAACGTCGCTTCTCACAGCACAATTGCAAAGTGTAACGAACATGTCGCAAAAACTGACAACTAAAGAGATACCTGTCCGCAGATAACAGATACCCGCTCTACGTTGGCAATGAGATGGGCGTCATTCAGCGCAGAGTTTCGTGTATGCCGAGACTAAAAACCATTGGGAGGAAAAGGAGAGATTTATAAAGATAAAAACAGATTTTTTCATGGTGTTGAAAATCCGTTGCATAATGCAGGCGTTTTCAATACACCTAAAGAAGTGTAACATTACATAATATTGAATATTTATTTGATATCATCTTCTTTTGCTTTGGCATTTTAATTTAGATGTTTTTCATTTTTACATGTACCATTATGTGAGACAAGGCCACGTTAAGTACGGTCTGAGTTTTAGATATTTTAACAAACAGATGTAAGGGAAAACATTTGTTTTTTGAAAATGAAATATGGTGAAAGTGAATACATAGACCCATTCAAACTATGAAGAACACCACACGTGAACCACTAACGGAATTAAAGTTCTGCGTCGTGTGTACATAATATATCTCCACTCGGTACCAAAAATGTACCGTGGCTCTATTTTGCATGAGAATGTTTAATAAGGGTAGAATGAACGCACTCAGAGGTGGTTTATAGAGGCATTGTTTAGGGAAAGGAAATTCGTAAAAATGCGTATATTACGCCCTTCACAGTAAAGCTTTCACCTTAACTATAAAGACATTGAGGAAAACACGATGATAGCTTATACAATTTTTCTTCTTCTTCGTGGACCATATCTCTTCAACGGATATTAAGTATCATGTTAGCATCAGTTTAGTTACCACTAGCTCAACAGTAGATCGACCAAACCACTTTCGCCTGTTTTTCAGCCTAAAACAACACTACAGCAAAAACCATTCAAATTTTATATTACTTAAAAGTAATGACCACATTTTCTCTCTAAAGGTTTCATGGCATTTCATTTCATTCTAAAACACTACAATGGAATCTTTTAGAACATTCTACACTCCTCTCGTTATTTCTAGAAAAAATCTTTCGTAAGGATTTATCTATAAAAGGCGTCATGCAATGCGGGATCAGTGAATTAATTTCTTAACAATAAGCGTGCAATAATTCATGACAGTGATATTACAACATATGATACTACCAACTGAGCGAGCACAGTGCGACCAGCAGTGATTCCAGTGAATGTAAATAAAGGGATACCGGGGCGAGAAGTTTCTACTAGGGCGTGATCAAAGCAATAAGAACAGCGTAAATTATTGTGAATTAAGTAACAGTACAATAATAAGGGCGTAAAATATTATTAGTATTCAATAGGTTAGCCATCTTTTTACAATATATTGCAATATTATATTTTAACAGAAACAATACAGAGATTATATTTAATATTATTTTAAAGAAAACACACAAAAACAAACAGTGAGAAAAATATTCAGATGTATTATGACCTCACCCGGAATCGAACAAAAACCCTCGGTATGACAAGTCAGCGTCATATCTATAAGACGACGAGAGCCACCATTTCAAAATGCATGAACTCTATCGACTAAGAAAGTCACGAAAAGATATATAACATAAAAATATTTTTATATGTGTATTGTGAGAGCACACTTATAAAAACACACATATAAATTAAAGTTTCCAATATAAATGTTTCCCATTTGCAACAAATGCGTTGGTGCAGTCCCTTTTACAGTATAGTATTATTGGGTAGGGAGGGGCTTATACGTCCACCGTAAAGCCATTAATCATAATATAAAAAAAATTATCAAAATCATTCTAAAAAACCTAATGACTATGCTACTGTAAATATATTTCATGAATTTATTATACCATCACTCACAAAATATACAAAACTAACTCCTTATAAAGATTATTTTTCAAATAAATAATCTAACCCCTTATTGCGTATAAATAATAGACATAGAACAAAAATGCTAATAAAGATACCAACTTTAAGAACCACCATGGTGCAACATCAGTGTACATACTCGGGAGTTAAATGGTACAATACATTGTTGTCACAAAATACATTTCAAGAAAGAAACATTTCAAAATACGAACAAGTTAAGAAAGATGTCAAATCTTTGATTTTGGACAACGATATGTTTTAACATTGCCCACATGTCGCAAACGGTTTTTTTTTATTAAAAATTACTACTTCTAATTTTTTTCTGCTTTTGTAGTTTAATTTGACTTCCTAATATTCCTCCCATAAGCTCGAGCTACTGGCTCATATAAAAACGTAATAACATTTAATTTATTATAAAAATCATAATTAGGTATGTACTTCGTTTTTATTTTATTATTTAAAATATAATTGAAACCTGAAGAGTTTTATGGATAACATTTTTTACATTTTGACATTATAGTAATATAATAATAATATAATTTAGATACATAAACATTTTTTATAACTGGCCGAGTTTTAGCATTTTTGTCACATCTATTTTGAATTTGTCAGTAGTCAGTTGTTTAATCTGTTGTGGTAGGTCGTTACATCTACTTTGTAAATAAATAAATACCTTCATATCTATGAGACTTATGTGTATTTCACTCCAAATGTTGCCTTCATAAAAAGGAATATTTTTATAAAAACATTTCAATACAAAGATTTATACTACACCGTGCCGTTGAAAAAATTAAAAAATAACTAACGCCTCCAACGTTCTAGATTTATTGAACCATAAAAAGCCACCCTGTTCAAATAAAAGCAAATGTTCTGACGTCATTCGACGGATGCATTCGTTCGGTGACATCTGTCGGCTCCCAAGGAACTTGTAACAGAAAAAACTTACACATTTTTTCATCCTTCACCAAAACACGTGTCTGTGAAAGGAAGCGGATTAAATTGAATTAGATATTGTGTGGGAATTGGAGAAGAAACGGCATGTATCTTTAAAAAAAATCGAATAGAATATTTCACAAGTGACTGAGTTTAAATGTATGAAGCTCGTCAGACTTTATGGTTCCGTTAACAGCGCTTTTTAAATTAATAGAAAAATTCATTTCATTTCAGGAGACTTGAAGAAACGCATAGCTTGTTGGTGTAGTGGCTATGACTCTCGCGTGGTAATCCAACGATCGGTGGTTTGAGCCCCTTTCCAGGATACCAGCAAGTAAGTCCTATTTATACTACACGTGATACAAATGATTTAAAGTGATTTTAAAGCCAGAGCAAAGATTTTTAAAATTAATATGGTTGTGTTTAAATTTTTCTAATACATACATGCCTTTAAAATTAGTTATTTATTGTGAAAATAATATTCTTTGCCAGATTATCATATTTAGGCTGGCGCCACACTAAGCGCATCCTCTGCCGCGTCTTTTCCGTCGCGGAACGCCGCTATGTTTCTTACCATACAATATGCGCTTATCAAACACACTAAGTGGATGATCGGACGATCAAATTGCTTTGCCGAATTGATGCGACGGAAAAAACGCGGCGGATCATCCGTTTACTGTGGCGCCGGCCTTAAACCAGTATTCTAATCATATGTAAATGTGGCACTTTTGCTTAGAGTAGAAATTTTACACTCACTTACACTTTCACCAACTAAAACATTTATTTTTACGTATACGAAATTACTATTTATCACACAGAATCTCCGTAATGGTAGGCAGAGAGGATAAACGTTACAATTTTCTATACTGCTGTGTCATTATTGCTTGGCGACCTAAAAAAAATGTCAGAGAGAAAATATTTAACACAAAAATTTAAGTTTTCGCAAATTTCTTCATTCGGTCCCAAAATTTTTCAAGCCTTGGGGGGGGGGTTCTTTCAGTTTCCAGAGATTTCTTCATTTATCTACATCGACTTCCCAAAAATTTCACATAAAAAATGTACTATTTTAAGTATATGCTCGTACTTTCGATAACTTTGAGGTGTGTGTACGTTGTAGTGTTCGCTTTGAGATGAAGTGTACTATTTGAAGTATATACTTTCAATAACTTTGAAGTGTGTGTAGTTTGTAGTGTGTACTGCACTTCAAAAGGTGTGACGTGTACACTTCAATGTAATGTAGTACTACACTGTAGTAGTGAGTACAGAGCGGACCCATCACTAGTATCACAGTAGCCACAATTATCTTTTAACATGGCCTTTATGGTTCTGTATGCTAGAACTTCGCCTATATCTTGCAAATCTTACTTGACATTGTCCATTTGTTTATCCATCTTTATAGCTTTGATTTTTAATTCTCTCTGCAGGTGGGAAAGGTCAATGACATAAAATCAGTTTCAATTTACAATTTCGTGTATTACAGAAAAGCAATGAGACAATAACACAGAAGCTGTGGTTCGATCCATTTCAAAGAAAGCAATTATCAACAGTGAGCGACAGAATATAATTAATCAATTAGAAAATATAAATTAAAAGTTAAATAAATGCAGTTAATCAAATAGATTTAAGAAAAAGTAATAGTAATCTTTTGTTAAAATAATTAGTTAGATTTGTCAATTATATCAACTTAAAAAATTATATATTCAAGAACACATTCATATTTGTGAAGTTGTAATTTTTCAGAACAAAGTTCTGTGAAATATTTAATAACCAAATTAATTAATCAATTAGAAAGACATACAGAAAAATCTAATTCAAGAAAAAATATTAGGTTACTACTGGGATTCGAACCCAGGTCACCTCCTTTCCGGGGCCGGTGCTCTGACCACTAAGCTATGAATGTGTTCTTGAATATATAATATCTGTTGTATAAATGTATGTCCAAATAAAAATGAATTATTCAAATAATCATGGCGTCCATCTAGCGGTGGCATTGCAAAGTAATTTCAACTACCGTATCAAAAAAGTGGATTGCTCTATGGACAAAAATAAAAATTAATCAATTAATAAAAATAAGAACTACATATAAGCTCGATATATTCACGGAAACATAGGGGGTTGCTAAAGCTTAGTGGTCAGAGCACCGGCCCCGGAAAGGAGGTGACCTGGGTTCGAATCCCAGTAGTAACCTAATATTTTTTCGTGAATTAGATTTTTCTGGATGTCTTTCTAATTGATTAATTAATTTGGTTATTAAAAAATTAGGTCAGCATCATTATTCCAATTTTGGGGTTATGTAGTAAGTAAAATCGACAATAATAAAATAAGTAGGAAAAAGATATATCATTTACCCATCTGACGTGATTTGTCTTCCGTTACTAGCATGCCAACATTTAGACAATTATTTGGATGTTATCTGATGGAAGTTGTAACTTTCACACACACGTCAGAACTGAAATTTATATCAAACATGACAATACAAGATGACATGACAAAATATAATTGATTAAGCACAAATCAGAATGTAGGCACATATTTCTTATAGTTCAAAGCACGTCAACTTGCACAATACATCGATTGAGGTTAGCTCCGCGGATATTCGAGTCCGAACGGAAAACATATTTCCTTAATAATTCCTTAATAAATAAATAAAAAAACATCGGTTTCTCCTTCGGTCTTAAATGTTTTGAGAAATATCCAGATGTAAATATTGTGAACATATGCAGAGGGCGTTAGTAAAGTACACAATTAATACTCACATGGTTAAATTCACTGAGTTTATTGACGCGAATTTACAGGTTTTTATTAGAATAAGCATTTGCGGGATTTTTGATCAGTGCCGAGCTTGAGCGAGAATGGAAAAGTGGGAGAATGGCATGAACTCCGTTGATTATAAGTCGCTAGAATGTCTCACCACAAGCTTGTAAGGAAGAGGAAGAAAAAGAGGTTAGTTACAGCTAGACCGCATTCAAAAGAATGTGCGCAAAAAATATGTGTGTTGTTACGATGCAAAAAATGAACATAAAAGATTTTTTCTAGTAAGTAACCTTTTTTAAACTAAAAAAAACTAACCCATAAAAACCATGTTTTTAAAATACCCCCTTTCGCTTTGAATCAGGCATCGTGTCTACACACGCGTCGGGCTAATTACTCATACAGAATGATTCCAATTTGAAAAAAATATTAAAATTTCCAAAAATCCAAAATTACACGAAAATTTGTCAGATCATTTTTGTCGTCACCACGAGTCTGCCTGCAAAATTTCAGCTGGATTTGATCACGGGAAAGGGGTTAAAAATCGATCCAAAGTTTTTTCGTCAGACAAGCAAGCAAGCAGACGCCACGAGTTAAAAGAAAGGGAATAAAAAAGTAACCCATAAAAACCAAGTTATTAAAAGACAAAATTTCTCATTTTTGGGTTTCGTGTCTACCATATGCGTCGGAATCTCCATACAACTACTGAATTGTATGAAAAAACATAAAAAATTTGAAAAATCCAAAATTATACTTAAATTATTTTATTTTTTAAAAAAAAATTGATAGGTCTTCTTGATCCTCGCCACGAGTCTACTTGCAAAGTTTCAGCTCAATTGGATCACGGGAAAAGGGTAAAAAATTGATCCAAAAATTTTTTCGTCCGACAAGCAACCAACCAACCAGACGCTACGAGTTAAAAGAAAGGGAGTAAAAATATGTATTTATTTGGAATATCATACTGAAGCTTGTAATACGGGCTTGCCAGGCGACTTTCCCCCGCTTTCTTCTTACCGGACAAAGCTAGGGAATGGTCTTTTGACTGTGGTCGACCTGTAGGCCTTATTTCATCCATCTTATACAACACGATGAGTTTCTCACATTATCCGTCTTGTACGCTTTGCTGGTAATAAAGTAGGTACCTTCGATAAAACCGTCGGAACAAATGCTCCACACGTGATATTTGTCTGACGCCTTCGAGGAAAACGTGAAAAGAGAAGAAAACCGTTCAATTTTCTAACCGTGTGGGTGAAATTTGTCGACGTCTTCCGAGTAATCCATATTCTCTCCGGCTCTATCAAGATTCTCGGCGCCTTTTACCTGCCCGAGTCTGATATCATAAAACTTTTACAAATGTAGTGAATCTTTCAAATATATTGTTTTTATGTCTATCCCAGAAGCCAAAGGCGCTCCCACAAGTGTTTGTCAAACTCTTTGAAATATTTATCGGAATCGTGTTTTACAAATCCATTGCGATACGTTGAAATCAATGCCGAAAAATATACACACAATATACGGGGTTATTTGGAAAACATTAACAACCTCGCAGGACTATATTCCTGCCTTGATTATAAGTCGAAAATGTTTAAGCTATCATGACCTAATAACAATAGTTATATAGATATGCGACATCAAAGTTTGCATTTTTTTCCAATATTTCTGACTTATTATTTGTAAAACGTTGAATTATCATTACTGTAACTTATATCGATTATGAAAAATTTATTCCCTTTCATAAAAGTCAAATAAAATAATAAAAACCTTCGAATTACAATTGGAAAACGTTCCAATTGGAAAATTTTCAGCGTTTTTATCATTTTATTTGACTTGTATTGAAACGAATGAATTTTTCGTAGTTGATATAAGTAACTGTAATGATAGTCCAACGTTTTACAAAAAATAAGTCTGAAATATTTTTAAAAAAATGCAAACTTTGATGTCGCATAACTCCATAACCATTGATATTAGAAATGTCCTTAGGTTTTCACGGACATTCAGAATCTTCTGTCTATAATTTTCTGGGATATTCTGCCGTGTATATGTGTCCATCATCATCAGCTCTGATGATGAACCCTGCAATGGGATCCGAAACGTTGGCCAGAGAGGTCACGTATATACGGCAGAATATCTCAGAAAACTAAACACTGCAGATATTGATATTAGGTCATGATAGCTTGAACATTTTCGACTCGTAATCAAGGCAGCAATATAGCCCTGCGAGGTTATTAATGTTTTCCAAATAACCCTGTATAAATATTATTATACCTATCTAAAGTATTTCTAAAAGAGAATTCAACCACTTTTTCTGGTTAACCGGCTTACCGAAAATCTATAATAAATTCCTTAGACGAAACACTTTTAACATTATGAAATTTTCTTCGCGTAAAAAGATAATATTTTTTAACAGTATTCGTTCGCTGGAAGCTCACGTGAAGCCAGACGGATATTCGGGCCATCATGCCTGTATTTTGTTGACGCGTCATTTAAAACTTATTTTCTTTTCAAAAAATATTCCCTTTTCCAAATCCGAACGTGACAATGGCAGAACTGATCACTTCAAGTAAAACCAGGTATTTTTCCGTCATATCTCAGTATTGGAACGTCATTCATGACGATTTTGAAACCTCGTCATGTCGAGTACAGTTGAAGATATATGTTTGGAAATGACACGTAGGAATAAAAAGTAAAACAAAATTTTATTTCAATTTTTATACTGTGGGATTTAAAGGCTAGACTAATCATCATCATCATCATCATTAAATAATCCCAGGTTTAATTAATAAAATTTAACACATAAATGTTATAAATAAGTAAGAATTATATAAGCATATATAAACAAGCAAATATTAAACATTATAAAATCATTCACATCAAAGGTGTACGAGAATCCTGCTTCGGAATACCCTCTCAGAGACATGGAATGGATCGATATCCAGAGTAATATTGTTCAGCATAGCAGTAGCTCTTCCAACAGGCATAACCATTGGCAGGTTAGTCCTGTATATTGGAATGTGAAAAAATCTATGCTGACGCTCTCTTAGGTAATTATCATCTTAGGTAATATAATAAACGCACAAATCAATGTTCTGCATAATTTCAGGATTATCAATTATACCGCGAAACAATGGATAAAAATGCGTAAATAAAATATTTGTATCTTCGTTATTTTTAGAAACTTTTAGTTATAATTTTTAAATTTGTGTAACCTTAACATATAGATATATTTATATCGTCACAGATTTTTTGTAGAACTTTTTGAGTTCTACAACTTCTCTACAGAAAGTAATTAAATACATCTTACCGTTAAGGCAACGTTCGCAAAAAACACATCGCTAGACTATTTTTCGTTGACTTTAGTTGTTGTAAAATAAGACACCTCGATATAACCAATATCCACCCTGAAAGTCCATTGTAAATATTGGTGAAAGAATTTTTGAAATCGGATAATCGGATTACCTCCTACATCCAAACATACAAACTTACAAACTATACATCTTAATATATATTAGTATAGGTTTTCTTATCGTAAAGGAATTTTAAATATAATATTGTTACGAGCAGCGGTCGCCAAAGTGGTGGTCAGGGAGAAAAAACTTTTCAATATATTTAACATTAAAAAATCCTATTAGTGGATGCGGGATTTAAAATAATTAATCTAATGGTCTGCGAGGTCCTAAAGTTTGGCAACCGCTGGTCACGAGAGCCTAAAATAATAGTACCTACACCTAATTGAAGATTTTCGAACATTCTACATGAATGTGGAATTGACTAATCTATTTCGCATCGGCGGCGGCATCGCGCTGAAGACAGAGTTATTTTGACAAGCGAGTCTTGACCATGGAAGCTAGCTGATTCACGCGTTTGACTTTAAACAAGCGATAGATAAAAGTAAAGCAAAATAGAAAAGTACCTACCTACGTACTCGTGAAATATTCAAGAGTGAAAAATAAAAAATAAAAAAGTGTGAATTATGAAATTGGTGTTAACAGTGCTCTTATAATTAAAATCGTGTCAAGCGATTTAAGTCAATTAATAATTAATATATAGATAATTGATTTAAAGATTTTTATTTTTCTTCCACAGCCACGATCCAGTGACAAAATAATGAACAAACAATAAATTATTTTACTATATTACTACTTCTATTTACAATATTTTATTTTCTGTTTATAGAAAAGGAGTAACATTAAAATGATAAAGTTTTTATTTTTTATGTACGATTATGATCACTCTATTTAATAATATTTTTTTTGTCAATTCCAGGTTCGCTTTCATGCATGAGAATTGACATTAGAACTACATGTACCGATAGTTTTGCTTCACGTGATAGATTCTATGCATATATTATGTTGTCACGGATCATGGATGTGGCAGGCAAATGAAACACTGGAAATTAATTATCGAATTACCAACTATTTTAAAAATTTCACAAAGTCACTGGACACGAGTTTCATCGGAGCACCGTTCTTAAATTCTCACTAAACTTCGTAACTCGTACTAATCACCACTCCCGAATAATTTGTCTCTCGTATCATGATGAAAGTTGCTTAAATCGTTCGGGTTCGCACTAGAAAACTTCCCGCTTTCTGGTAGGTACTTTTTTGATTTGCTGTCGCTGGAACACGAATCACTTTTATGACACACACTAAGTGCGCAGAGGGCCATCCATAATTTTTTGTAGGCAATGTCACGTCTCGGGCATTTTTGGGAAAATCCAGTCAATTCCACATTCACGAAGAATGTTCGAAAGCGTCATCTCGTGACAGTTATATGATGCTTGCAAACAATAAGGAACATAACATACGTGATTTCCTCTCGATGGTGCTAATCAACATGTTTCCAACAACATTCACAAATCACGATATTTTCACGTACTCAATCACTGTTAGAGATGTCAAGCACATCACACACATATTTGAACATTATCTCGCTTGCATAATTAAGGGTGTATTAATCCAGAGGTGACGTCACAATATAAGGTTTTGATGTTCAATCATCCGTCTATACCCCCGAGAAAATGATGTAATTGGGTTTTCAGATCGATCAATCAGTTAAGCCTCTTGACATCAGTACCCACGTGGGTATGCAATAATCTGTATACACACTCTCACGAGATGATAGAAGCGGAACATTTTATAGTAAATTGGAAATTACTACAAATTTGTGGCACAATCTATCAGCTTCGCGAAACGTCTAGAACACGGATCTCTATAAATACGGGGTCATTGTGCTGCGAGTTGTTTGACAAGCGACACACAAACGATAGCATATTGGAAACCCAAGCGATACAAGTACCATAAACGAGTAGAAGTCTTATTGCACCGATTCGCTAAAGCCCGTTGCTTTGTTTCACATGTCTCTTTTATCTCTGGCTTTCACTAACGTTAAAAAAACTGATGCTTGAAATGACACAGCCCGCTCTTATAAGAAACAATCATTTTCCTAATATTCTCGTGTATTCTAGATCCTTCCTACAATTTTTAAATTGTTAACGTTCAGAAATCATGTTGAGAAATCCTCGAGTATGTGTAGTTCTTTTCTTTTCTAGAAACTCGTAACACTATTATTCGTAGAGTTTCATAAAAATTACCCATAAAAACATTTTCATTATAAATGCGGCATCGCTGTCTCAGTTTCCATTTTATTATAGGTACTTTATTAGATCGATGTGAAAAATTCTAGATCCTTTCATCAATTTTTAATTTGTTCTTAACGTTCAGGTGTTAAAAATTCTCTATGTGTAGTTCTTTTCATTTTAAGAAACTCTTAACACTATTATTCGTGGATTTTCATAAAAATTAACCCATAAAAACATAGTTTTCATTAAAAATGCGGCATCGCGGTCTCAGTTTCCATTTTATTTACTTTATTAGGTCGATGTGAAAAATTTCAGCTTGATTGGATGACGGGAAGCGTGTTAATTTTCACTAGAAATATTTTTCCGCGATCAACACCGGCGGTGAAGACAACATAAAGGCGATAAAAAAAAGAATAAATAAAAAATAGTAGAAATATTGCACGGAATTAATTTGGGTTATGATTTTTGTTTGAAAAACAGCTTCAGAATAAACATCAACACGGGACAGTTCGGTTTGAGTTAGCCCAGCTTTGCGCAAGGAGTTTGCAACTGCACACACAGATTAAACTGGTCCTCGAATATCCGGCAGATGTTCAAATATTATCCTACACGATCGATAATAATCGGATAAAAATAATCCGTAGAAAATTCTAGTTAGGGGATGAGAGAGAAGCTATTTGGGATAAACAATTCAACCACATCTTAAAAAAATAAACGATATAAGTCTTAAGAACGTGTAAAATAAACGATATAAGTCTTAAGAACGTTAAGCGAAAGTGTATGGCCAATTTAAGAACCATTATCATCATCATCTTCTTCCCCTTGTCCTTATAGGGTCGGGGGCCCAAAGACTCGACAAGGGCTTCCATGATTCTTGCGCTGCTTCTGCACGAGTCAACCAGTCCAGACCCATTCTGTTTTCAAATACATTTTTTTGTTTTCTCTCCCAGCTTAATCTGGGTCGACCCACCGGCCGTCTTCCCTCCGGGGTTGCCAAGAGGATTCTTCTTGGTTCCTCTGGCATTCTGAGCACATGTCCAAGCCACCTCAGTTGTGATTTTTCTATGTGCACGAGTAGGGGCTCCATGCCGAGTGTGTGCCTTATGTCGGAACTTGTCACTCTGTCCATCAGTGTGACTCCCGCTATCCCCCTTAGAAAACTCATCTCGGCAGCCTGGACTCTTGATCTCACTCTCTCCGTCAGGATCCAAATTTGATATATTAGCTATTATATTAATAAAAGTGGATAATTTCTATAGCGCCAATTTCGTAAGAAACAAGGACGCTTTACACTAACATTGTTTAGTCCCACACTAATATTTAATTTAATGGAAAGGATTTTACAAAAAGGTGCGTCTTAAGTCTTTCTTGCTCGTAGAATAGCCCTAGGTGTACGGTGGGTCCCTTTTCTCTGTGTCTAACAATGTTTCTATAGTTACTGTATTTAACTGTCTCTACGGTGCAATTTTGTGCTTATTTTCATCAAATATACTTGGCCTTGTCTTTACCTCATTCTCTTATAACTCTTATTCTTTCTTTTATATTACCTCAAATATACTTGGCCTTGTCTTTACCTCAATCTCTTATAACTCTTATTTTTTCTTTTATATTACCTCACATATATTAATATCATATATCATGTCTCATTCTATTTCTTGTATTGTTAGCTACTTGTTGACGGTGAAGCGGTTTTGTGTAGACGCCTTCCCACGCTGCTTACACTTATATGAGTTTTAGTGGCGTGGGGATGATGACCACAAATGTAGGACCGATACGGGAGCTATTGCTCATATGGTCCTGAGTGCAAAGTGGGTCCTTCTCACTGTGTCTAACAAAAGGTTATTGATGTAGGTCTAATAGTTTTTTTATTAGAGATGGGTTAAAATTATTTTTGGCATTACTTGCTATGTTGCTATGTAAAGGGCTTATAGAGTACCTTAATAGTTGTTCTACTTTAGCTACTACCAGCTTTGTTGGAAAGGGAGGGCTTTGTTCATGGAACTTGAAGCTTCTTCGCATTTATAATATTATTGTGGTGAGGGAACCATGTGAAACCTTTCTTAGAAGAAGTCGAACTAATTTTTTTTTTCAACAGGCCAGGAGGCCCAATTACAGAAGCGAAATACATCACAAAAAAACCCAAGCTTGAGTAAATCACGTAGATTAAAATTGTGACCTCACTGGGAATCGAACCCGGAACCCTCGATGTGAGAAGCCAGTGTCATACCCACTGCGCTTTTGTTTTTTTTTGTTTATAGAGCTGAATAGCAATTAACGACAATGCCTTGCATTTTTATATCAGCAGTTTTAATAAAGTGTTCATAATTAATCAATGCATTTAAGTTTTTGTAGTCATTCTTCCAAGCATCAATCAATCAACGTAGTAGAGTAAAAACTTCTAACTAGTAGTAGTTTTTATTACTATATTAGGTTGATAAAATACAGTAGATATTATTCAAAGCTATTTTCGTTAATTGAATGTGACATGAACATAAGTTTTAAGTACTTACTAAAAGCTCTATAGACAACAATTAAACGTACAGAACATAAAAATGCTGATCAATCCCGATAATCTCGTACGATTTTTCGCGTCTGGATTGATCTCGTAAAACGCCCCGAGATCTCGCGGGATCGGGATTGCATTCCCTAGTCCTGATTTCATTTTCTCAGAAAGATACCACCTCTCGTAAAGTCCTTGTGTATTATCACAGTTGGGATGTCGCTCCAATTGACGTCCGTGCGGTAAGAATTTCAAAAATTAACATTTTCTTGTGGCCCGAAGAATCCTTGCAACCCTTAAAGGGGGGGGGGGGGTAAGTTTAATTCGTACAAAAAAAGGCATGTTTTTGTGACGACACAGTTAAAACCTCTTTATTAAAACTAATGGTATAATATAAAGTATGACATTTGAAGAATATTTTGTAAAATTTTCAAGACGAAATATTAAAAAATACGGCAATGGCAGCAATTATTCGGACGTGTCTCGGAAAAAAGGAGAATTGCGGTGTCCATCATAACTTGGTGCTAGGTCATCTGAAATCAAAAAATCAAAGTTCATTCGTTAGATGATAGGTTTTCCCAGGAAACGCTGGGAGGGTTTTTTGAACTTTCAATTTTTCAATTTTTTGGAACACTTTGAAGGAAAAAACGCGATTTTTGGCGAAAAATATCGACTAATTTGTTATTAAAAAATAAAAATTAAAAACAAATTTGAAAAAACTCTCCAGCGTTACCTGGCAAATTATGTACAGAAATAGTGTTCAAAATTTCAAAAGGATCGGTACTGTAGTTTTGAAGTTATGATGGACACCGACTTTGAAAACGTGAGATGTGGGGAAAACGCTTTAAAGTTTTGCACACTGTAAAATTCAAAATAAAACTCAACACTTATTTTATACTTACACATAATCGTCGATGACATGTTCACACAGCAAAGAGCTTTCATCATCAGCATCTTTTTGTCCTTGTCTACGCAAAACTCTTCCAATACAATAGCACGTCCGGTACTCCTCAGGTGAGCGCGTCTCTTAGCTACCCGAGCAGGTATAGAAAATCAGTCTGAGTATCGCTCAAATGTTCATAATATTGTCAATTTTGCTCCGATTGACTTGAAATTTTGACACAATATTCTTGCGATGTTATACATTCATTTAAAAAATTAAAAATAAAATGAAAAAAAAAAGTTAAAAACCTTACCCCCCCCTTAAACCTTTACCGCCGTGTCTAGCCAAACGGCGAGTTATTGATATTTCCGCCCTAAACATTTACACGAATCACGTATTAAGACGCCGCCTCGCGCTCGGGCAGTCCGGTCACGGCGCGCCGCACCGTCAGGGCCCGGCCCCACCGGATATTACATTTCCACAAAAATAATCTAAACCGTATTTGTCCACAGAAGTTTGCCCAGAACACACAATTTCCTGCTCTGACAATCCGCAGATTGGGTGAGCCCCGCGAAGAAATGTATTTACTTTTATCTGGATAATTTATTTGTTTTCAAACGTGGACGCTGTGCTGTTAGAGGCGGCTTGCGTGGCCGGCTGTTATTTACGCCGTCAAAATACAATGTTGTAACGAGATGCTTGAAAGAATTTACGCGTTGTTAGAATTCCCTGTAACACGTCATATTGAAAGATCTATCATATAACAATTTAGGGTAATCTTCAACCTTCGGTAAACATCTACGTGTTGCCTATATCTCTACTACATTACCCGATGTACACAACAAAACAATCATTGCATGTTTTTTTATTTTTTTTATTTATTTAAATTATTTTTTTACAAATACATTTTTTGTTTACAAAGTAGTGACAGTTACTTATGAATGGATGTTTCTCTACTACATGAATGTTACTCGTGTGTAGTAGAGGAGTATAATTACATTATACATTTACAAAGAATTTTGTGATAAAATGTACATATTCATCAGGTAATAAGTATATATATGGACAATCAAGTAATACTAAGTAAGTAATAATTAAAGCAATAAGTAGGTAATAAAAAGTAATAAGTAATAATAATAAGTAGCTTGTTGGTCTTGTGGTTAGGACACTCGCCTCGTGATCCAAAGGTTCGAACCTCACTCCAGACTAGCAAGTTAGTCCTATTTTCATAGCACAAGCGTTTAGCTTAGTTTGAAAATAGTAAAAATATTGATGTGACACGTATTCCGAGTTCACATCTCTATTTTTAAAAAAAAAAAATTTTTTAAAAAGTAAGTAAAAGGTACATATATATTAAAAATTAAAATTTTATCATTTCTGAAGGTGTTTTTTCACTTTTTTTTAAATGATTCATAATTTTCCTCAGTCCTCATTTAAACAGGCAATGAGTTGAACCATTTCACACCTCTGAATGTGTAATGATGCTGAGCAGCTGTGGTTTATTATTATTTACAGTTATTATTTTTATTCTGTATTTTTTATGTGAAGTATGCTAGGATATAAGTTAATAATTTCATTACTGTCTATTAACACTCTCTTATATAGATGCATATCATTTTCTTATATATAAATATATATATATATATATATAAATATTTCCAAATAAATAAATGAAATAAAATAAAAAATGCTCCATTTTTACCCTCATTCAACATATCACCCTTATGCGAAAATGTAGATTCAAGAACATTTTTTTAAGGTCTCATATAAAATGTAAATGAATTTAGTAATAACAGGGCATAAATAATTCCGTCCCGTCTATTATAAGGGTAGAAATCACTAAAATAATAACATATTTCAGAATAGGTTCAGAATAGGAGAATATATTCTCATAATTATTAAGTTTTATTTTCTTTTGAATCCATCACTGAACCAAAATCCCGTAGCCGGTTTTATTTATTGTTATACATTAATAAAAAAAACAGCAATCACCTGTTAAAATATTGTAACCTGTACATTTTTTTCAAAATGGTACTAAATGTATTATTTCTATTGGAATTGGCAGGTGATATTGGGGCGTCTCCCAATTTATTTCGCCGGAGAATAATAAAACAATAAAATAAATACTCAAACGAAAGATCGCTTGGTAACGAATTTTTTAAAAGGATTTTCGTTTCATTTTACATTTACCTTTTTACACGGATACGATCAACAAAATGAAGAAAGTACATATTGTGGTAAATGGGTTGTATTTTTATATTATGTGAATTGAGGTAGACCGGAATGACAATAGAACATAAATGCAAATTTGTGATAATGTTTTTAAGTATGTAGTATATAAGTAATGGAGTTTTTGAACGGTAGTCAGGTGCTGCCTGGTATCGAGTGCGTTCAGCTCTTCTGACAGTTGTTCAGAACCGTGTTTACCACAGTAAACATGATTTGTATAACAATATTTTTATATTTAGGTGTGTTCTAAGAACACAGTTACTGGATTATTTCCCTAGATGGATTATTAATTAATTAAGATAAATTATATAAATCTCACAGAGACGAAACTATTTATGTATAAGAGAAACATGTATTGAAGTCATTTTACACACTAAGGAATATTGCTTAATACTTAAAATATAGAATTTTGATAACCAGTTGCGAAATAAATGTATTTTAACTAGTTTGTGAGAAAAGATTACAGACTAGCAAACTCCCTTCAATTTTTTCAGTTTTGGTTTTCAGATTTGGAGCATTTATAGAACTTTCAAAATCTATATCATGTGTGGACGTCCCTCGTAAGCCCTAGGCCATCATATAAAAAATACAAGTTTCGCACATGAATATGTATAGTTATAATAATTTATATAATAATATAAGTAATTTAATCTCTGTGAGATTTCCATACTACAGTTTTTTTTCATCTTTTTAAACACAAGTTAAACTCATTCCATTTTAAAATGAGTTTTAACTAACTTTAGTTAAATAAATTTGAAATAAACGCTCATTGTATTCCTAATACCAAACAGATAGGTATATTGAAATACATCAACCATGTATATTCGTCAACCAACTTGGAATTACATTATATATGAAGTACAGAAGCATGGTATAAAGTTAGTTTTCCACGTTATGTTTCTGATTTGTTTCCAAATACGAGAAATAAAATTAATAATCATGTTTGAATTCCAACTAAATTAATTATTAAAATATTTATATAACTAATTTATACTCTGACTATGAATTATTTTAAATGTCGAGTATCTAAAATGACTTTATTACAAGTAAACACAGATTAATTTTGTCAAAATATTTGTTACTTAAAATTATCTTTTCAAGGTTTAATCATTAATATTATTAATGTATTCAAATTATTGTACTTCCTCGTGTCACCATGAATAAATTAACTACGTTTTGTAATATATTTTTTAATTCAGAATATTTTGAGCATGTCCAAATTTTTCAGAACAGTGCTGGATTTTTGTAACAGAGACATCATTAATCAATCAGTATATTGTAGATGTCTCACAGACACGAAATTATATTTTTATGGAAAATTAGGTATAGAAGACTTTGGGTGTACATGGCTTACGACCTATCGTACGGCTGGCTTAAGTGATCACTTTACACAAAGTAACGTTCGCCATTTCCACCTATGATAGAAATACCATGTATACAAAATTTTTGGAAGTTGTATATATTTAAATTATGCGGCTTGCTTCCTATATGTGTTGCAACAATCCTCAGCGCGGCCGACAACCAAAGCTTTTTCATTCCCCCTTATTTTTTTATGTTTATGGCGTTTAATTTGTGGTCTAATATAATAATTTATTTTAATAATAACAAATTTTGTGCTAATTTTATTTTCAGACAGACAGACTTCCAAAACTGTTCTTCAGAATAGACGCACACAAATCAATCCATAAAATTGTAAATGCGTTTATTATAAAAATAAGTCGTACATTTGAAAATAAAAATGGTAACAATTTTAAATTTGAGCAATATAGATCAAATAATAATGTTTGTTTATTTAGAATTTTTATAGGGATATACATGTGGGGTGTGTGATAAATGATGATAGTGGTCTTAAATGATTGATTTATTTATAAAAAAAAATTGATTGTATTATTTGTATAAATCTACTTATAATATTTGATTAATTACACCTACAAGTTTCGGAAATACCCTTCTATCGTCATGATAAAACAAAAGACATTATTTATTTTGATATATATGTCAAAATATCAAAATAAATAATGTCTTTTGTTTTTTGTTTTTCTAAATTATTTGCTGAAGTTCTTGATTGCTCGCAATTATTGTTAATTTTTTTAGAATTGGGCTAGTAGTTAAATTTAATTTATTATTAATAATATTTTGTTAACTATTACGTGCTTTACTAATTTCTAATGATTCTAAATTATTCAATTTCAGACCAAAATTATTTATGTGTAAAATAGAAAGTCCTAAATTTTTATCAAAACCGTGATCATTTTCTAATAAATGTCATTGAAAGATTTGACAGATACTTCGTGGTGCAACATTATAATTTAAAACTTTACTTTGTAATACACACACAATATGAGCTATTAAATTACAACTATAGTTTCGAGAGGAGCGTAAAGATAATAACCTGTTATTATCTATACCTGATGATGAGAGGGACTGCTCCTCTCGAAACTATAGTTGTAATTTAATAGCTCATATTGTGTATGTAACCTGTTATTATCTATACCTGATGATGAGAGGGACTGCTCCTTCCGAAACTATAGTTGTAATTTAATAGCTCATATTGTTTGTGTAACCTGTTATTATCTATACCTGATGATGAGAGGGACTGCTCCTCTCGAAACTATAGTTGTAATTTAATAGCTCATATTGTGTGTGTGTATTACAAAGTAAAGTAAAACATATTTTAAATTATAATAAATGATTTAAAAATTCAGAAAAACCATGATTATTCAAACATCTCAAATGCTCTTTAACTCTTACACTGAAATTCCGACCGGTTTTTCCAATATATAACGATATACAATCTTTACACAACAGTTTATAAACACCTGAATTGTTAAATATATTATCTTTATCTTTAATTTAGATTAGTTTTAATTAGAATTTATAAGGAGTTTCGCCATATTATTATTTGTATAAAATGCAGGTCTAATATTTTTTGGTAGATATTTTGAAATTTGATTCGAAAATGTATTAATATATAAAGCTGCGTAGTTCTGCGTTCTGCGTTCCTTAATGTGCTCCTGCTTCTGATCGTAGTCAGCTGGTAACTCCAGACAGTCGTCGTAGCGGCCTGTGGCGGTGGAGCATAGCGGGCAAGACAGGCAGTGTGACGTCGTCTTGACGTGGGTGGAGGTCAGTAGTCAGTACTCGGCGTACAGGTACTGATGCTCGCCAGGGTAGGTCCTAACGTGCAGCGAGACGTTGCTACGTCAGAGGACCGTATGCCACTGGATCGGAAACTGATTTTTGTGCAAAGGGGGCCGAGCTTATATACTTCTCGATTCTTTTGTCATCTGGGAAAATCGCCTTATCAGCGAATTGGTTCCTGACCTCGTCCGCGATTTGTCAATGTTTTCCTCAGCCAGTCGATTATTTCAAGGAAGTGGACGCGTCAGTATTTATTATTGGATCTCCTTGTACGACCTTGTTACTGTTTACGATGAAAAAAAAAAACTTTAAAATTAAGGCTTGAGATTCACTGCAAATGCATATTTCGGCGTTTTTTTTTACGAAAATGTGGGTTTTTATTATTCATTTATATCAGAATGTATACTCTAGACTACAATTTTTATAGAGCAATAACATAGATAAAAAGCTTTGTTATTTTATAAAAGCAATAACATGAACATTATTTAAAATAATTAATAAAATATAAGCATTAATCGAGAGGTCGCGGCCAAAACATCGTTTTTAGTGTCCTAGGAGGCGCTAATTTTTGATGAATATTTATATGTACGCGTAATATGTTTTATATACGTATAAAGTATCTTCATTTTCTAGAATCCGTACAAAGAAAATTAAGAAATATTCAATATTAATAAAGTTATAACGTTTTAAATTTGCAAGAAATTTTTACGTTTTTTCTTGATTTTAAAACGCTTTTTATTTATATAAAACTACGATTTTAAACAGTATATTCTATTTATTCCCATATTTTGAAACTTTACTCACTTATAAAAATTTATGTTTCTTAATAAAAGCATCTTAATTAATATTTAAAAATAAAAATTCCAATGAATGAAATGTGTCAGTAAATGACGTAATTATAAAACAGAATTCCGTCGGCAGCATCATTTAAACTATATTTTTTTTAATTCGACTCTTTTATATAATATTGTATATATATCTGTAATATATATGTAATATCTTTTATATACATTTTGTTTATTTACGATAAAAGTTCTTATTATAATGACTTACTCACTGTGAATAAACGAAAATGTGAAACTAATTCCACAAAGCAATATTCATAAAAGTATTTATTAATTTTATTCTGATATGCAAAAGTAAATCAACCAAAGCATTCATATTTTTTCGTTACTATGTTCATTAAATATCTCACAAACAACTTTAGAAATATTTAAGAAGAATGAGGCTTTTTCGTCCTATCATTGACCATTTGACTTTTTCAAAATATTTTCTAATAAACATTAAAAATCATTTATTTCTAAAATGTCAAATATCTATTTTATTTTTTATCAAAAGCACGGCCTATCCTTGAAAAAGATTGTAAATATCATACAACATGATATAATTATTCCTGAATAATCCGCAAAGTCCATGGATAAAAAAATTATTTTATATTTCACGAATCTCGTGGAACGTCCCAGGGGATCAAACCCTCCCGCCTAATCTCGTTTGCTGAGACAAACGTCAGCCAAATCTGCTTCTCGGTCGGACTTTGACATAAAAATAAAAAGGGGAGGCCTGTGGCAGTAGTTAACTTTGCTCCCACCGTAAAGTGGCCGATTTTATGGGTGCAGGTCTCAGTTTAATGACGCAGTTTTCTAGTAGCATATTTTATTGAATGTTTGATGTTTTACAACCGCACTAATGGATTGATTATTTATTTTTGATTGTTGAATTTAACGGTCGAATTTCGTTTTATTTTATCGTTTATTACTACACTTTTTATACACAATTGTATTTATAGTGCAAACCTCGTTGGGCCAGACCCGTGCTGTGATATTTTTATTTATTTTTTCATTTATTTATACAGTAGATACATAATAATATTATAAAATTTTAAAGACATTATACTACTGTAGTCTGAGGCTTGGATCGATATTTTTCGATATTCTCATCGAAAGATATCGATCATGTCGGAAGCCGCAAACAGCACAGCCCTATACCTTTTTTTGGGAAAATATTCTGGAAGCATTCGCAAATATCTATAAATAGAGGGAGAGACGCGATTTTTAACACTCTCCTTGTAGACCTCGTTCATCCAGTGTTTTATAACTAGTCTTAAGTTTTTATTAAAAAGGATTGTTAAAAATCTGTGTATTCGTAATTAAATAAATCTTGTAAGTATATTCCAAATTCTTCTTTTTATTCTCTGCTTCCCGAATTATATATATATATATATATATTCCAATATTTAGATACCCCAGTATTTAAATATTGGTGGTGACCCCTTAAATGAAATAAAGCCTATAAAAAACAAAAAATAAAAGAGAAACAATATTCTCCCCCCACCCACACTACCCATAATATGAGCCAAAAGCTCGAGCTTATGGGGGAGGAGTATTTACAAGCCAAATTAAAGTACAAAAGCAGAAACCATTAGAAGTAGTAATTTTTATTATACAGAAACCATTTGAGACATGTGGGCAATGTTACAATATATCGTTGTCCAAAATCAAAGTTTTGACTTCTTTCTTAAACTGTTCGTATTTTGGAATGTTTCTTTCTTGAAGTTTGTTTTGCGACAACAATGTATTGTACTATTTAACTCCCAAATATGTATAATGATGTTGTACCACGGTGGTTGTTAAAGTTGGTATCTTTATTTGCCCCTTTGTTCTATGTCTATTACTTATACAGTCCAAAGGGTGGAATTTGTTTAAAATAATCTTTATAAGTTTGGCATAGGGAGTTAGTTTTGTATATTTTTGTGAGTGATGGTACATTAAATTCTAGAAATATATTTACAGTAGGATATTTTATACTGTTTGTTAGGTGTGTATTTGTTTATGGTATTTATTATAAACTAGCTATATACCATTAAAAAGGACGGTTCTTTTATATGTCAGTTTCTAAACTATAAGTTTTTATTTATTTATAGCCGAAACCCATGAAATGATAGTAACGCTTTTATCAAAATAATTATTTGAACACTTTTTTTTATATTTTCCCGGCAGTTAATGGCACCTTCTTTTTAATTAGGTAATTAACCATGGCGATTGTGGCGATTGTGTGTGCGTAAAACTAACGCAACATAATTAAATAATTAATATTATATATAAAATAGATAATTAAAAAAATCCGTTACCGGGAATCGAAACTGAGTCCCCTGGGTGGAAGCCGGATATACTACCACTACACCAATACAATATATTGTGCGCTGTGTAGTTAATTTATTTTGTTTCGGTACAAATGGTTCGCGTCTTTGCTAAGTTCTATATTTGGTATTTTTTTAAAGTTCCGCGTTCGAGTTTGCTCGCCCGGGGTTCATCTCCGGCTGTTTTATTTCGTTTTTATAACCATGAATTTGAACGAAATTACGGACGGTATACGAAGTTACGGGGGCACACAGACCGACGGACGGAAGGACAGACGGACAGACAAAGAAATTATTATAATTTGAATTCGCCCGAGGGTGACATCTATGTAGACTCGAGGAAGAAAAGTGGTATTTATTTTAGTTACATTTTTTCCATGGCTTTAGTTATGACAACAAAGGCCAAGAGGGGAAGTATCTCTTTCATTTCAAATCCTTTTGTAAATTATTTGGTGATATCTGCGACAAAAGAAATATCCTCGTCAGATCCTATAGGGATTAAATGTGTTTTGTGTGATAAATTGCGATTCCGACTATGTCTAAGCCAGAGACTAAAAATTCTTTATATGCAGATACTAGGCTTAAAATTGCATATTTAAATGATTTAACAAGGGAATTTTTTACAAAAGTATGTATTTTATCGATAATTTTTTTATGAAATCATTAATCAAAATACATCACAGATGTCTCGTAGATAAGAAGCGAAGCTATTTTATATGGAAAAGTAGGTAAGCCGGTTTATGGGAATGACAAAATTTTCAACCACAGGTGGCAGTAATAAAAACACAACACACATATGAAATAAAGTGTGCATATCTAACTTAAATACAACTTCCTAAAAGTACGAGTATCTATCATGGTTGAAATTGGTGAACGTTACATTGTGTGAAGTAACCACTAAAGCCAACCACGCGATAGGTTGTAAGCATGGGGCTTACAACCTATCGCACACCCAAAAAAGACTATAAAAAGACTATTAAACTATAAAGATATAAAAAAGTAGTTTCATATCTATGAGACAGCTATGTATATCTTGATAAGCCTAAAATACTTTAAATATAGATTCTTGGCTAGATTATGAGTCGGAATTGCTCGAGTAACAATGTTCTAATATAAATATCTTCTTCTTCTACTTCTTCATCTATTCACTGCTCTTCCATACCTCTCTATTTTTTCTATTATTTGCTTCTTGTAGCCATTTCTTTCCCCTGAACCTATGCAAAAAATTGACGCTGTTACGTTCGAAAATATGAACGAAATTCGTTAATATGTTAATAGCAGATAATAAAAATAAAAAATTAATTATACTATGGAGGCCATTTTTTCTGATCTATGGTGCTATTAATTTTACAATTCGCAAGATGTAAATTACAAAGCTTATTTCACTTAATTAGAATAAAATTTTGACAGCAAAGTAACGGCTATAAACATTAAAACACGATGTTAAAAGAAGTCGTTAACTCGAATCAGTTAATTGCAAAGTAGTTTATTGCATGTATTTTTACAGCGTGAAGGATCAAAGCTAAAATTAAAAATGGGTATTTATATTTAAATAAAATATGAATGAAAACTCACTGTACAGAAATTTTATACAAAATGTGTTACAGAACTTGTGACGTTTCCCTCGTTCTGTGGGTGTATTTTTGGGGGTGAAGCTTTTTTTTTTTGAAAGAAGTTTAAATGGGAAGTTTAAAAGAGAAGGCTTTAAGAAAAGTTTTAAAAGCGATTTTACTTTAAGTTTATTTATTAAAAGTCTAATATATTATTTGAGATCTGCTTTTGCAAGCTCAAGGCTAAGTTTAAAATTTATTTACGTGATTGAATTAAGTTTACGTTTAGTCTAACATATAATTTGGCCAGTAATCGTCTAGTGATAGTTATATAGGACTCCTCGTTGTGACGCGGTTACTCAATACTTTAGTAGCGTAGCAGAAGAAATGCCATTGTATTCATACGAGGTGAAACTAACGTAACATTATTAACGCGCAACATGAGCCGGACTCAAAACGACGATCGATTGAACAGACTAACAAAATCGCCTTTCATGGTGGCGCATCCGTCATTTCCTCGCATCCGGTAGCGGCGACGCGAACATAAATATGTTTACGTAGATTTTTCGCCTAGAACGACGCCGCCTGGTTACCGAGGTCTCATATTAGCACCTGTGAACGGATTCCACGGCTGAGTGCGGGGTCACGATTACGATGGAATATTCAGATAGATAAATACCACTTGCGAAATACAGCCTAGGGCGCTCTGAGTATAACTTGGTATCCGCATAATACAACCGACGGTACATAATAGAATCGTGTATACTATATTAATATTAATATTAATATATATTAAATATTAAATATAATAAAAAAATAATAATAAATATTAAACACACACACACGGGAATCATAATAGACAGGCACCTAAACTGGAAACTTCACATTGAACTATTATCGGGAAAACTTTTAAAACTCATTTACCTTTTTAAATCCATACGTAATATTTTTAATAAACAGCAACTCAAAACTATCTATTATGCTCTTGCCCAGTCATTTTTGAACTATGCGATTCCAAGTTGGGGAGGTACTTACAAAACCACATTAAAACCAGCTATAACGGCACAAAAAACCTTGCTCCGAGTCATTAATAAGAAACCATTCACATACCAATCAGACAGACTATTCAGAGAATTTAATGTACTGGACGTTAGACAGCTGTTCGTTAAGTCTTCCCTCATCTTCTACATTAAAAACACAAACCACCTAACAGCAACCAGTAACTCGCATTCACATAATACTAGACAAGCATTACGAAACCTTGACGAAATACCAAAAACTAAGACAACACATGGACAGAAAAATTACTCATACATAGGGCCTAAAATATTTAACATATTTAAAACAGACCTTGGAAATCAGAATATACTCAATTAATAAAATAAAAGCTTTAGAAAACAACTGGCTTACCTCCAAAGGTAGAACAGCAACTGAAAATTTACTTACAGTAATTGCATAATAATGTCTTCAAATAAAAATATGTACCTATATAAATTAATTAATTAATTAAGGAAAATAAAAAATAATCTTAAACAAAACTTTAACCCTTTTTACATTAAACAATTATTCTACACATATTTACACTTGGACTTATGACTAACTCAACTTTCACTAACATTCCACTTGATACTCTGTAGATACATAATAACTACCTTATGAAAATAAATACTACTGACTAACTCGAAAAAAAATTATAATTG
>JADDOH010004409.1:0-84957 GCA_016648135.1 Agrypnia vestita
ATATTATTTTTACACAACGGTGACCGAGTATTCCACAGACATTCGTGATTCCTATAATAAGTCACGAAAAGTAATGTTTTATCATCTCCCCAACGCGCCATATTTGTTTCATCTGTCGCGGACTGAGAAGATCGCATTGATAATACTAGCCGCGAAGCCCGCGAATGACATAAGCATGCTCATAAATAAGCAAGTCTGTTCACACATGCTCCAACGATACCCCTTCTCTATGGTGAATGACAGTGGCATGCTTATAAATCAACCGGCGGTTGATTTTTGAGCATGCCACTAGGTGGCATGCTCATTTCTAGCAATGTGCGTACACACATGCCACTAATAAGCATGCCACTGTCAAGGTCGATACTGCGCATGCTCACGTGCCACTAAATAAGCATGTGTATAAGACGCCTTAGATCCGAATGTTGAGTGTGAAGAAGCCAACAATGCCTTACTGATGCTGCGCTGGTAACTGTCACCGGGTCCACCTGCCTGGCGCTCGGCTCTCAGGGGAGCTCAAGCACCGGCTTGTTTTATTACGAAGTGGGTCTGAATCGTTTTTACATAGTTTTGTTGTCGCGTAATATCCCATTGACACGGTTAGCTGCACGGATAGCATAATATTCGATTGATTTTTGATAATTTTTCCAAATTATTTTTCCCTGTCGGTTACCGAGAGCAGAAGATGCTTACGTATCTTACTGTTTTTTCTGAATACCAATATTGCGCAATTTTTTCACTTCCTGTTTGCTACAGTTTCGAAATGTTATAATAATAATAATAATACTAATTATTATTATTATTATTACTATTATAACCATTATTCTATTGGGTCGGGGTCCCCGCACCACATAGGAGGTTCCAACTTTTCCTATCTAGGGCTTATTCAGGTTGCGCTAAAATATTATTAGGATCGACGTGAATAGTATAGAAGACTTATGAATGTAATTTATTGATTTGTAAAAGCTGTTTTCTGAAACCGAAAAGTCAATCTCAATTTTCAATTCATTTGTTCTAATTAATACTGAGAAATGTAACACATGATATTTTAATAGTAACTACGTTAATTATTAATTCCCGGTATTTATTTATTTTTTCTGAATATTATTTACAATCCATTTTTTATCATTATGGCATTATTTCTTTTTTATTTATCATAAAAAGTGTATTACGTATCGTATAAAAACTTATTTATTATATATTATTTATTCATTACTTATTATCAATTTATCGTAAAAGTTTATTGTGTAATCATGTCATATTTAGTATGTTCATTGTAATTAAGTAATTTTAAAAAAATTTACTAAATGATCTTACTTTGTACTCTAATGTCATTAATGACCTGTTGACGGTCTGTTTGTTAAAAAAACTTAATCAATACACATATAATTTTGATATTTCAAAATTGGTTAAATATGAATTGAAAATACTGTTTTATTCCGCTGTATATTTTATTTTGAGTTGAAACGTTTTCGAGAGACACCCTCTCATTATCTCTTTGTGGAAGTTGAAATAAGTTATTGATAATGAGAGGGTGCCTCTTGAAAACGTTTTAATGCAAAATAAAATAAACAGAGGAATAAAACAGTAAACAAATTATAAAATTGAATTTCTACAAAGTTTCACATAAAAAAAATTTCAGTAGTTAATATTTCAATGAAGCAAGTTTCCTCGTCTTTTGTTATTTTGAAAAATAGATATCTCTTATCATAACACTCCCGCATATAATATGCTTTTTCATACGTATTTATTATTCCTTCTGCGAAGAAATTAAGTAGGTCCACGTAACAAAGTTCGTATTATACCCGATCCATAAATTTCTTGGAATGCACTGCGATCCGAGACGTCTACGAATCATAAAAAATAAGAAGGATAGAGTTACAAATGAAGAAGTTGTGGTTCGGATGAATATAGAAAAATAAAGGAATTGAAACAACGAAAATCCGAAAGCTTCAATATCTAGGACATGTGATGAGACATCCAGAGAAATACGAGATCTTGCATCTCATAATGCAGGGAAAGGTTGCCGGAAGTCGGGGCCCTGGAAAAAGGAAAAGTTTGTGGTCAGTCTACTGTATAGATAAGAATGTTCTTTTGGTTTGTCTTCTGGCGTATTACGCCGTGTTTTGACGACCTTTCTGGCCACCTTTCTGACCAGAAAGGTCGTAAAATTACGGCATAATACCCTAGAAGACACAAACCAAAAGATACTGTAGAGATATTCCGGGACGCAGTAAATACAGCAATGACAGCCAGCATCCGTTGAACGGATAGGGCACAAGAAGAAGAAGACTATCCGACCAATAAACATGGAAAATACGATAATAAATTATTGTTTTTTTTAATGAAATTGTAAATAAATTAATTTTTAATAAATATTACTGTCAAGTTCTGCAAGTTTGTGTAGTGTTATTTTAAATACGACAGCTGTTTGGGCTTACTAGGCCATTATCAAACAGTCATTATCAATCAGTATTATCAAACAATCTGATAATGGCCTAGTAAGCCGAAACAGCTGTCGTATTTAAGATAACGCGTAGCTTGCAGAACTTAATAATAATATTATTTAAATATAATATATTTTCAATAAAATACATTCGTTAAAAATAAACATGGAGTTCTACAAACTAAACTTGAAAACCGTCAATAAAGAAGTGATTGTAAAGTTTGACTTCCTCTGCCAGTGAAGACAGCTCGTCTTCCAGCCCGGCAGCTGGTCTCCGGGAGTCGTCCAGCTGCCGATCCTCGGACGGGCAGACAACACTGAATTATGGCCAGGTGAGGACGGACAAATTGCTCCTCCACGTGTCGAACCAACACGGCCCTGTCATCTCATTTTACATCATTATTATTATTAAGATGCTGTGAAAAATACTGGGTATCCCTTAACTCAAGCAGCTTGTTAGTGTAATTAATAGTCATGAGGCTCGCTTGGTGATCTGGTGGTCGGTGGTTCGAGCCCCATTCCGGGACACCAGCAAGTTGGTTCTATTTTCACAGCTCAAGCATTTATCTTAGTTTTAAAATAGTAAAAATATTGATACGATACGTATTCCTTATTCGCATCTCTATTTAAAAAAAATATATAATTACTAATTTATTAAAAAATAAGAAAAAAAACAGCAAGTGCATGCTGGTATGAGAAGATATTAAAACCTACTTAATAAGTGTACACAAAAGAACTCTATATTATAATACTTTTCACACCTTTTATTTATTTATTTATTTATTTATTTATTTATTTCAATGGTTACAAAACGTATTACAGTAATTTGGTGTTGTACTAATTATCTTATAATATAAAATGAGAGTAAGTAAAAGTAAGTATAAGATAATAAAGATAAAATATTTAGAATACAGAGTTAATATAAAATAACATAATAATGTCAAAAGTAAGCATAAAATAACAGAGATAAAAAAATAATTACAGAGTAAATTTACAATAACAAAAGTATTAAGAAGAAGTAATATATATTCAATAGTATAAAAAAGTTAACAAATGATAATTAATTACAATTTATGAAATTATGTAGCAACAGAGTTAGAAACTAAAATGGACTGCCTTATTTCTCTAAGAAGTAATTTTATATTACACAAAATACATCTTATAATATAAAGTGACAAAGTAATTTATGATATAAAACGAAAAAATAATTTATAATTGCAGATAATCACATCGGTCTATCTTCTTCCCATCGCAAATCTTTACAGTTTAAAATTAAACACCACTAAAATTCTGTTTTTTTTTAAATTTTAAATAACACCGCTAAAACACAGGCCATAAAACCCGATTAATGGAGCGAAAACACCATAAAAACCACCTAATAATAAAGTCGTATATAAAGAGCATAAAATTGTACAAAGTTGAAATAAAATCCTTCTTTAGGATTGGGTCATAGCGGAAGTATAAATAAATTCCCTTGTAAATAAAACTATTATTATTTATTATATTCTTTTTGTAATTAAGTGCGGCATATTTACCAAGACCTCATACTTTTTATGTGTATTTAGTTTGAACTTTTCATAATTGTTTCAAAATTTACAAGCTCCTAGTAATGTTTTTAAACTAGCCGATCGTATTGGGACCGGATGGTGTACCGAGAAACTAACATTAGTTCATGTCAATATATACATATTTCGGTGGTCTGTGGTCATATTATGAATTGTGACCTTACCGGGAGTCGAACCCGGACCCCCCGGTGTGAGCAGCCAGTTTCTTGCCTGCTGAGTGAATAAATTTACCGTATGCAAAATAATATATATAGTTGATATGATAAAATCATAATAAATAAAATACTTTATTGAAAAACTTAAGTACAGCGACATAATCACAGAGAGCGAACAGTTATAAGTGTTTATGAACGCAGATAATATCGGTTCCAAACCGGTTCCTGGATAGGTCGCAGTCTGTATCGTAATATATGAATGTAGGTATTAATTTGTTTGTTTGATCTGATATTTCATTAAGATTTGTTGAATTACTGTTAATAGTTAATAGTTGAATTAGAATGGTAAGAAAGGTATATAATGCAAGTGTTGATGGCGCCAGAAAGAGAGGGCGACCGCGGAAGACGTGGCGTGACCAGATCAACCGGATACTGGAAGATGATCCCGTTAGAAGCCTCAACAACCGGGGAAGTTGCATGCGAAGATGTATGTGGTTGGGGCGAGAGTTGTATGTCAGGACAGAAGAGTGTGGCGCTCTATCCTCTCTGCCTACCCCACGGGGAAACGGCGTGATGGTAAGTAAGTAGTAAGTAAGTAAGTGATATTTTATTAAGAATAGTTGAATTACTCGTTCTTACGTTCCACATGACCAAAGCATCTCAGCTCTCATTTATTCTTGGTTAAGAAAATATTAGGTCCTTACATATGAAATTGGCATTTTGCCGTACTGGCAAATTTGATCTCAAATATCTTCTCTTTGGTTAGGAATTCCAAATCCAAATTTATACAGCTATTTACTCATGTATTTGTGTTTTGAAAATTATAATTCATTTGTTTTTTCCTCAATTGTTTTTTCTTTGCGTCACTCAGTTTACAAAATGAAAAACTTGAAATATAGCGTTATTTACGAGTACGAGTTCCACCGTGGCACCAGTGCTGCAGAAACGGCTCGAAGGATTAATGATGTGTATGGCGACGGTGCCGCAAAAGAAAACACAGTGCGTTTTTGGTTCCAACGTTTTCGTTCTGGAAATTTCGACCTGCAGAACAAGCCCCGTGGACGGCCGGAGACCAAAGTTGATAATGAAGAATTGAAGGCTATTGTGGAAGCGAATCCATCGCAAACCACATCCGAGTTAGCTGCAGGCTGCGGTGTTAGTGATAAAACTGTTTTAATACACTTGAAGCAAATTGGTAAGGTGAAAAAGCTTGAAAGGTGGGTACCTCACGAATTGAGTGAAGCAAATCAACAAACACGCGTTGACTGCTGCGTTGCATTACTCAACCGGCACAATAATGAAGGGATTTTAAATCGAATCATTACCTGTGATGAAAAGTGGATCCTGTACAATAATCGGAAGCGCTCATCGCAATGGCTGAACCCTGCCAAACCAGCCAAACCATGCCCCAAGCGAAAATTGACTCCAAAAAAGGTACTTGTGAGCGTTTGGTGGACTAGTGCTGGTGTCGTTCACTACAGCTTTCTTAAATCTGGCCAGACGATTACGGCAGATGTCTATTGTCAGCAACTGCAAACCATGATGAAAAGCTAGCTGCTAAACAACCGAGGCTGGTTAATCGCTCTAGGCCACTGCTGCTTCATGATAACGCTAGACCACACACTGCACAACAGACGGCTACCAAATTAGAGGAGCTTCAATTGGAATGTCTAAGACATCCACCGTACTCTCCGGACCTTGCCCCAACAGATTACCATTTTTTTCGAAATTTGGATAACTTCTTGCAAAGGAAAAAATTCAACTCCGATGGGGCAGTCCAAACCGCCTTCAAAGATTTTATTGATTCCCGTCCGAATGTTTTTTTTAGTAAAGGGAATCGATGAACTACCTATGAGATGGCAAAAGTGCATAGATAGCAATGGTACATACTTTGATTAAATAAATATATTATAATAAAAAAAAATCGGCTTTATGTTCCTCCCATACTAAACGCCAATTTCATATGTAAGGACCTAATATATGAGACGAGTGTTGAAGGCAGCAGGAACAGAGGGCGTCCGCGAAAGACCTGGCACGATCAGATACTGCAAGTATTTGAGGATGGCCCCGTTAAAAGCCGCATCAACCGTAGAACTTGTACCAGAAGATGTATGAATGTGGCAGGAGCAAAAGTGGTGTGCTAGGATAGAAGAGTGTGGCGTTCAATCCTCTGCCTGCCCCTGCGGAGAAACGGCGTGATGGTAAGTTAGTTAGAATTACTAACAATTATTTTTGGTGCCTAATATCATACGTGGGTATAAAAATAAAAAATTTGTTTGTAATGTACATATTATTAAATAAATTGAATTGAATTGAATTGAATGATTTAAAGGTTAAGGTACGCCTTAAAAGCGCAAAATAACGCCTCTAAGGCGTTCCTTAACCTTTAAATCATCCAAGTATTCTGTCTGTGTCTGATCGGTTCCACGACCCTTCCTGCTGAAGTAGAGGGCTTAACGTCTGCCAGTCAACAAGTCTGGGATTCAGGGCTCTTGAAGATGCGTGGCGCCATGTTGTGTCGCCTAGTACATCGACCAACACGATTTAAATTCTGGTTTCAGGAATACGCAGCCATGGTAATGCACGCAAAAAAGATATTATTCGTAATAAAGAATGTTAAAAAAATTATTGATTGTATCATTTGCATGTATCTACTTATTTTATTTGATTAATTACACCTACATGTTTCGGAAAAACCTCTGCATCGTCAGGGTGTTGTACAACTGTCAAAATATCAAAATGAATAAATGATGCCTTTTGTTTTTCTAAATTATTTAAAATATTATTGCTGAAGTTCTTGATTACTCGCAATTATTGGAAAAAAATTTAGAATTGGGCTAGCAGTTAAATTTAATTGATTAAATTTAACTACTAGCCCAATAATTGCCAATAATCAATAACTTCAGCAATAATATTTAAAAATAATTTTTCAAATGATTTAGAAGAACAAAAAAACAAAAGAAATTATTCATTTTGATATTTTGACAGTTATACGACACCCTGACGATGGAAAGATTTTTCCGAAACATGTAGGTGTAATTAATCAAATAAAATAAGTAGATACATACAAATAATACAATCAATATTTTTTTTAGGTCAATTTACAATGTTGCTGAATCAATTGAAAACATAATAACACTATTATTAATATTTTAAGTATTAAATTTGTGATCAGACATTTATTTTATATTAGTATATAAACCCAAAAAATTACTTTTTTGTCCACCGGTTTCGAGACGTAACCCGTCTCTTCGTCAGGACAACCACCGCACAAGCACGCAAATATCTCTACACATCACAACCATAGTATTATTTACACACCAACACCTTCACAAAATACACTTCTAATGCGTGTTACTCTAACTAAAGGCCAACATGCACTAAGTTTCTTATCAAAAAGGATTAAGGATTTGATTAGAAGATAGAGGTAGAAGAGGTGGGGTTTATTGAGGGTGTTGACAAATCTTGGGTTCCACGTGATAATTTAAAATCAAACAGAGGACTGTATGCTAATGTTTGATTTAATTATACACTTTGTTAATGATTACAATATTTTCCTTCATTATTTGTTATTAATAACAATCGTAACGTTCAATGGTGACGCATCATTCGACTGAAGAAGGTCAAGTGTCGAAAGTGGCAGTGTAGAATTAATACACATTTGTAAAAAAGAATCTAAAATAAATTGTAACAAAAATATAATTAAGATTCAAACACCTTCCATTACGTCCCCTCTTCTGCGCTTAGTGACCACGCCCCTACACCCACCCGTAACCTGACCCCCCCACTCCTCATTTCGTCCTTGACTCTTAAGTTTAGTATTAGTAGTATTACTAAAGTTGATGCGTCAGTTATAATTAACAAATAGTGAACGTAAACAGTGTTATCATTTTTTAATATTTATAATAATTCAAAATGGCCTTTCAAAAAGTTGCACACGAAAATTTAGATATTTGTTTTCTATGAAAATTAAACGTATTAAGAAAGCCCAAGCATTCTTTTCCGCACGAAAAAGCGTTGTGCTAATTATGAATAAAACAATAAAAAAAAAATTCTGCTTATTTTATTTTAGAAAAAGACTACTTCTTTTTTCGGAGACCTTCGTTTCCTTCTTCAGGTGAGTGTAGACTGATGTATGGTTGTAATGTGAATGGTCTACGGTTTGTGGGTCTAGGGAAGCGAAGGGGGTGTCTGGTGGTGGGAGAGAGGGAACATTACTACTCCTGGAATATCAGCTAGGCATTCCAGAAAGAGGCCCCGGAAGAGCGAGAACATCCTAGCCGAAAAATCTAAAGCAGTGTTCGGTAAATCCACAGTTTAAATCAGGGTTCGAGGATATATATCACGATATTTATGGCTAGATTTTTATTTTTGATATATATCCAAGAAAACTTTCTGCAAATGTCAATAGATGGCGCTAGTTGTATTATAAAATATGCTACAGGTTGTTTTTTTTAATATCTGCGGTCGTTACTAGATGGCGCTAGTTGCATTTTAAAAAGTGCTACGGTAATTTTTAGCTTGATTTGTTTCATATAATCCGTTTTTTATTTCACACAAAGAAACAAACACCCATAACACTACATTAGAAAGAGCAACTTTTATAACTTATATATAATAATTGCATATATAAGCTTTTTTAGTATGCAATTCAATACAAAATAATAAAAAAATTCCTAATCATTTCGAGTTTGTATCAATCGACATGTGCAAAAAAGAAGAGAAAAAAGTTTGGACATATATCCAATTTTTGATATATATCGGATGTGTATCAAAAAACCCGATTATTTGATTTTTATAATAAAAAATCGGATTTTTTCCAACCCTGGTTTAAATATTAGGACCTGCCAGACACGCTCCCAACTGGCGCTTGAAACTTACCCGGTATTCCAGGAAGAGTAAAGTTTTAAGCGCCAGTTAGGTTAGGTTAGGTTAGGTTATTCCAGGAATAGGCCCTGGAAGAGCGAGAACATCTAAAGCAATGTTCGGTACATCCACAGTTTAAATACTAGGACCGCCCAACATGCTCCAACTGGCGCTTGGAACTAGATTCGCCGCTGGTGATACCCATCGGAGGCTGGTCGATATTCTTCAAGTTTGACTTGAAGAATATCGACCAGCCTTTGTCCTTTCGGACCGACGTTTCGGATCCCATTGCAGGGTCCATCACCAGCGCTGATGTGTTGTCTCGAATGCTGGTGTTGTGGTTAAGTATCGGCTTGCAATACCGTGCCGAAGTCATGATGTGTTGTATTGCGTTGTGTGCATGATTCATCTGTTGTCTGATCACTATCTCTGCGGAGTCTGCGACGAGACTGACTTTGAAGCGCCGGATACCGAGATGTTTTTAATTTGAGACCATCATCTCTATTAATATTTATCGGGTGCTTGTAGATTTCTAGTGCTTCCTTGACAAGACGCGCATGGTGACTCTTAGGCTTTCCAAGGATTTTCGGTTCGAATGCAAAATGATGGCCGGTATCCAGAAAGTGCTCAGCCAGTGCTGATTTTTCTGGATGACCGAGTTTGCATGCCCGTTTGTGCTCGTTGACCCTTTTGGAAATGGTACGCGCCGTTTGTCCCACGCATCTCCCTGAGAGTACCCGGAAGATCCACTAGATCGGTTAAGACCTTGAGCCTTTCACACTGTAAAGCCATGTATTCACTAGGGGACAAATCGCGAAACATTCCGCTCGGCATGTCGCATCAACATCTACGCTCATGTTTCGGGGACAATGACGCGGCCATTTGACGTGTACGCACCGGGACTCGCATATCTTGTCGCGGAAATGTCACCCGATGAACTTATGTTGACAGCTGCGGTATCTCATTTGGCGAAAACGGGGTTCCGCGCAATTCGAAATGTTTTTTTGGGTCGCAATTTCAAATAAACGTGGTTTTATTGTAGTAAATTGAATATTATTAAAAACAAGGTCCTTTTTGCAAATAATTATTGTTTTCCACGTCACGGAAATGTGCCCTAGGAGGTTATGATGTCAACTGCGTATCTGTTTATGTTAATGAGTTTATCGAAACGTAAGAGGAGAAAAAAGAGGAGAATGCGAAATTCTTTACTGCAAAGAAAAAGAAGGACGGACATTCTATGCGATCTTCGATCGATACAGCTCGATGAGTTCAAGAACAATTTCGTTTCCCCACACTGTCATCTTGACAGATACGGCGCATGCGTATTCACTTGTAAACATACCACGTGGTACTGACGCTCCGCGGAATGTTGCAGTGAGTACGCTCGGGTACCGTGCGCATGGCAACGTTGCCATGGCACGTAGAAATGCCCCGCTATGTTGTGCGCGCCGTCGCGGAACAGTGCACGACGTTGCAACGTCACGTAGACTCTGTGCCACGCGTGCTGTTGAGGGACAATTTGTCCCCTAGTGAATACATGGCTTAATACCAACTCCCGGCAAAACTCTTTTATAAATCGCTCGTCTAATTTGTTCAACTCTATATTCAGCGACTTGGATCTTTTCAATTCATCCATCTACGAATTTAAAACTCTTGGATATTCACCTCGGTCATAAACCTTCTTTTTTTTCCTCTTCTTAAATCCATCTTCTTTCTTTTGAACTGACTTCGTATATGTAATTTTTTATCTTGTGTCTTTCTTTAATTAACATTTTTTTTTTTTGCCCAGACCTCGTATATATATATGCAGATGTATTGGTCAGATATTTTTATGCTATACATATATCTTTTGCACTTCTTTTTATTCTTATCTCTTGTCCTTTTTACTAAGTAGATTTGTCCTTTCCTATCCATTCCTTATTCTCCGTTTACCTCTAATTCTTTGACTCCCATAGTTTGTCCATAACTTAAAACTTTCACTTTTTTTGTTTTTTATTCTATAACTCAAGTTATTGTTGCTTTATGTTAATACACAACATGTTAATTCTTTGGAAACTTGTAAGATGATCTCTATACTGTTCAATAATCATGTATAATCTCTTTATATGTACTGTTAGTTTCCCATAAATAAATAAATAAATAAATAAATAAATACTTTATCGCAGTCTTGACAGTCGAGTCTATACACACTGTTCTGGTCGATATTAATGATTATTTATGAATATTAGCAGTCACCAGTGGCGGCTACACTTTCTCGGTGATGGGAACTTTCCACGCGGTGACAGGTGACAACCTTTGTGGCGCTGGCCCGCTTCTCCGGCGCCGCTGCGACCTCTAATGGCCGATTCACTAGTGCAGCACTGCATTTTTTCTTCACACCTCGACACGGATACAGCAGACGGCCTCTCTGTACAGTCCACTTTTCTTACCTTTCTCTCATTATAAATGATAAATTAAACTTTTCATTCAACACTAATTATGTAACAAAAAAAAGTAACCCATGAAAACCAAGTTTTTACAATACTCCCTTTCTCATTTTCGGGTTTTGTGTCTACCATGTGCGTCGGAATCTCCGTGCAATTTGTATGAAAAAACCGTTAAAAATTTGAAAAATCCATAATTATACTATAATTATTATTTTTTTTAACGAAAATTTGATAGATTTTCTTGATCGTCGCCACGAGTCTGCTTGCCAAGTTTCAGCTCGATTGGATCACGGGAAAAGGGCCAAAAATCGATCCAAAGTTTTTGTTGACGGCAAGCAAGCAGACGCCACGAGTTAATATAAAGGGAGTAAAAACAGCAAAACGAATTTCACTCTTGGGAATTATCAGAAGATATACTAAAACAGATTCGTGCAAAAATATATATAACGCAATAATAGTCTCCCACATCAACTATTGCAGCAGTATACTGTTTCTGGTTAATGAAGAAGAATTGAAAATTAAATTAACAATACTCCAAAATAAAGCATCAAGAATTGTACTAAAAAGAAATCGATACACAAGAATCAAAGTAATATTAGAAAGCCTACAATTAATGACATTTAGACAAATAATTAAATTTATTTAATATATTAAAGGGTTAAGGTTGTTATTACGGTCGTTAGACCTTAGACGCGGCTAAAGGTAAGGTCGTCCTCCTGATGACGTTGAATAAGCATTCAACGAAACGGCGAGAATCGTTTCTGGGAAAAACATACGGTTCGTATAAAATATCCGCAACTATTTACAGTTAAATTTAATGTACTTCTATTTATATACAAAATTGTTAATGGACACAAACAATACATTTGAATTGGTAAGAAAAATAAAAAAAAAACAACATGAACACGACCATTGTACAAGAAAAAAAGATGAAATAAGATTGCCATTCAGAAAGAAAAAAAGATCGCAAACTTCTGTGATGTACAGTGGGATGAAGTTGTATGTGAGTCTGTCAGAGGATATTAGAGACGAAAAAAATGTGAAAATTTAAAAAAAAACTAAGAAAGCTTGTGATACGTGCTTTTGATTAGAAATTTGACATACTGATATTTTACAATGTATATATTAGGAAATATAAATTACCTATTTTTACAATAAAAAATAAATAAAAATAAAATATTTTTTGCATCGACGTCATCGTGCCTGCATTACTGGAGATAATTCATTATTATTCAACGTATAAATAATTAAATAAAGATAATTACATACAGACACAGTAATCCCCAACCTCCCCAAAGAACGAGACTGTATATCGCTAAGCTCTGTAAAATTTTAGGTGTGTTTAGGTCGGAGGAAACCCCAATATCGCATTCTACAAATAATTAATCAAAGGAAATTAGAAGGGAAGTTGCAGAAGGCGTCGTGGAGCTAAAGTCCAAATTTAGAATAATAATAATCATAATAGTTGGATCATTTATACAGGATTATTTGGAAAACATTAATAACCTCGCAGGACTATACTCCTGCCTTGATTATGAGTCGAAAATGTTCAAGCTATCATGACCTAATATCAAGATATGCGACATTAAAGATTGCATTTTTTTTCAATATTTCCGACTTATTTTTTGTAAAACGTTGGACTATCATTACAGTAACTTATATCGAGTATGAAAAATTCATTCCCTTTAATACAAGTAAAATAAAAAAATAAAAACCTTCGAATTCCAATTACAAAACATTCCAATTGGAATTTTTTCAGGGTTTTAATAATTTTATTTTACTTGTATTGAAACAAATGAATTTTTCGTAATTGATATTAGTTATTGTAATGATAGTCCAACGTTTTACAAAAAATAAGTCAGAAATATTGAAAAAAAAATGCAAACTTTGATGTCACATATCTCAATAACTATTGATATTAGGTCATAATAGCTTCAACATTTTCCACTCATAATCAAGGCAGGAGTGTAGTCCTGTGAGGTTATTAATGTTTTACAAATAACCCTGTATAGCGCCGTTTTCGTGAGTACTTACCTCAAGGGCGCTTCACACAAAACAATTTACCGACTAAAAACACTTATTTACTATTACATACTTATTCACTAGATGACGTGCAAAAAATGCAATTAACATTTAAAACTATAATAGTTGGCACTGCTAGAAAGAAACAGGTATTTTCGCGGAGTGCATACTAGGAGTGGGAAACATCACGTGGTGTTGTAACGGTCTGATTCTATAGGTTTTTATATGCCTGTCTAAACAAAAGCGTCTTTAGTTGTGTTTTTGAACTGTTGTAAGCTGTCTGTTTATCTCAGTTTATTCCACAAATTTGGTCCAGCCACCGCGAAAGCGCGGTCACCGAAAATGGTTGTGTGGACGCGATTTGAAGAACGGTGAAGATTATCTGGGATCTTGCGACATCATCCGAAGAAAAATAATCCCTAATACTCTTTTCATGCTATCTGTCATGTTTTTTATCATCTCATTTACTGCCCGGAAAAATTCTACAGTAGACCCTGACGTCGGGCTCTTCAGCCGTGACGTTTTTCGTCTTCCTGAGTCTCGATTTCTAGTAGTCTTTTGCAGCATTTTATGTATATCTCCTTACGCGTCCGAGAAATTGAAGTTCTTTGAGTTTTATTGCTTAAATTACTTATTTTCTTTATTCATCCAAATTATAACAGCTTTGGCAGATATGATTTGAAGTTATGTGTTCGCGAAGTGATCAGTGTGATTATGCACATCTGTGGATACATCATCAGGTCTGATGCGTTTTGCAGTGGACGCTGAAGACGTGTGCATGAATGTGCGTTGATGTGAAAGTGTATGACAACGCTGAGCGGCATGTGATAGAGGATGAATAGAAAGAAGTACTTAAATTTACATGTTGGAAAATTCGTTATACGACGATATACGGAGAGCGAGTTTGAGCGTGGTGTCGCGGGCGCAGGTCGGTGAGAGAATGCTCGTGGTACCGGCGGGCTGTCTGGTCGGTACTTTGCCGGCGCCTCGTGCTTCTCATTGGGTGGTTTCCCTCGAGCGCGATTGGTCCATTTGGCATGCTCGAGGGACTAGAGTCCGGGCAGGTCTAGCTCACCACACAGCTTTATTCGTGATTTGCACTTCATTGCATTCGTAAATGTCCAAAATAGCTTATTTTTGACATTCTCCTCTGGGTCCGCTTCTCAAATACTTCAAATACTCCAAGTAGCATTATAATTTCTTCGGTACCTGTCTATGCTTCTATCCAATATAATGCATATAATAATACAGAGATTGCGTAGCACCTTACCATTTGCATTCTCAACTTGAGATCATCAATCTTTGATAAACGACTTAACCTAGAGAGCCTTGCGTATATGTCACATTTGTTTATAGACTCGTATTGATTACGTACTATTTGATTTAATGAGACAAATGTACAAGCAATTATTTACAGTATTAATTGTTTCGTATATATCTACACTAATTTTTAGTTTATCAATATTAACCATTCATCATCGGTTTGAGAAAGATTACTATTAGAAATCGTCATTTTTAATGTTTCGTCTAATCTTCAGTCCTACATTTATCTAAAATGTACCTAGATTACTTTATGCTATTAATTTATGTGATTTAAAACGTTTGATATTTTCAAAATTATTGCCTTGTTCCTCCCACGCATCATATCTTATCTGGTCATAAACTAATTCTAGGTCTGCCTTCCAAAATGTATCTAAATACTTTACGCTTGTAATTTATTATTAAAACAACATAAGATATCATTATATTTATTGATTCTAAGATAACCCTTTTCTTTAGAGATACGCTTGAGAGATAAGCCGTAGTAAGACCATTTAGTATATCGTTTGATCGTATCGGAAATTCAGTGAAGAAAGAACTCAAAGTCTGCTTGTTATTTCTATGCATCTCTTACAACACTTTCTTTGTACCAATTAACTGTTACCCGTCTTCACTAAAGGCCAGTCTTATAAGTTAGTTAAATTTGAGACCAAATAAACCGAAATTTGATACAAATGTCATATTTTTCGTCTTATAACAATCCGTTAGTCAAATTTTAGTAAAATTTTACCGACAGTCTAACCACCAGTTTACCGTCCGTCAGTTGAAATTGACAGAAGTATGACAGATTGACGTATTATTTTTTAAGCTTAGATCCGTTGTCAATTAGCGTTTTATGCTGTTTGTCTAACATGTACATAAATACTGTGCTGACTGCTGCTACATTTCAAGGAAAAATGTTTTCAGATGTCGATATCGAGCTATTATTGTAGTCAAGTTCGTCGAATGAAGAACAAATATTACGAATGGATTATTTTAATATTTTAGATGACGAAGATTTTATCTACCATTTTCTCTTGTCAAAAAGGTGTGCTTAAGAAGTTCTAGAATATATTGGGCAAAATTTAAAAAGGCGCACGCATAGGAATCTGACATTATCACCAACCACACAATTGCTTGTTGCCTTGAGATTCTATACTCTTGGCAATATTATTAGCTGCTGGAGACTTTGTTGGGGTTTCAAAGGCTACTGCCAGTGTAGTGGTGTGGGAAGTATCCCGATAATCCGGTGCGAGCGAGAAATTTTAGGTTATGTTTAGTTTCCATAGAAAAGAGGTATATTCGCCTCTGACAGCTCTAAAATCATAGACAAGAGCAGTACGACATTGCGATACTTACGGACGATCAAAAGCGTTTTATAAGACGAGCGTCGGTAATATTTACTAACGAACGGTAATCTGTTGGTTTAATGTCGATTTACTAACGGATATTTGGTCGTTCGTTTATAAGACCGGCCCTAAAAGTCTTACTGGACAAGTATGTAGGTACGCTGACTCGTCACTACGAAATCTGCCTGACTGGTACATAACTAACTAACTAACTAACCATCACGCCGTTTCCCCGCAGGGGTAGGCAGAGAGGATTGAACGCCACTCTCTTCTATCCTGACACACCACTTTTGCTTCGGCCACATTCATACATCTTCTCATACAAGTTCTACGGTTGTTGCGGCTTTTAACGGGGCCATCCTCAAACACTCGTTGTGCCAGATCTTTCGCGGACGCCCTCTATTTCTGTTGCCTTGAATACTCGCCTCATATATTTTCTTAACCACCCTTCTTCCACATCTTAGCACTCCTTTCTTTATTCTATCTACCACACTACAGCCAGCCATAACTTTTGAAAATTTCCTCGAGAAATGTGGATGAGGCGAGAGTCGTGTGTTGTTTGTCAGGACGGAATAAGAGTGTGATGATGATGATGATCAATCGGTTAGCCGAGCTACTTGGTGGTACTAGATTGAATAATTTAGCGTCCAGCCTCGGAGATAATTGCGTTCTCAACGCGATCCCTTGTGTCCGTTCACGTCGAGCCGCGCGATGAAGCCAGCGACATAAATCGAGTTAATGATACGAGCGTAGTTCAAGGGCGTTGCGTGCATCCAGCACGTGTGTTGGTTCAGGTGTTCGGAATAATCCAAGAATATGGTCCCGTTGTTCGTACAATGAATATAAGTATTTCACTATATAATTTAATGTCCTGTTAATTTAATCTAACTAAAATAATCGTAATCTAAATTAAACAAACCAAACCTAATAACCTAACCAAACCAAACCTAATAACCTAACCTAACCTCATATATTGCCTATGAAATGTCAAAATATGCAATGCATTTTTCGAAATTTTAAAGTGTAACATCTTATTTAATACTTACTTTTTAAACGTAAATTATCTTTCATTTTGTTATTAGCGCATTCAATAATATAGTGAAATAATCATTTTCGTTGTATGTGCAATGGGACCATTATCTTGGATTTATCCAGGAGTTCAGCTGCTCAGCTGCTCGGGAGCGGGCGTTTATCCGGGCGTGCGAAACGCCCTCGCCGATTTTACGCTTATTATTTAACCTTTCAAATTGGTGTGGGAACGTGTTTGGCCCGTTAAAAAGGTAACTGGTATTTTTTTGCCCTAGTTTGGGACGTTAATGGCGCTCGTGCGCGGAGCGAGACACGCTGGGAGGTTTCGGAGATTTAGTTGAGATAAATCTGTGATTGTAGATCTGCAGCAATTTATTCTGAAAGTTAATTTCATCTGCGGCTGCTACCTGTTTCTATTTTCTTAACATTCGAACGCGTTTATAATCATTTAAAAATGCAAGAACACCCAAGGAATGACATTTTTTTAACATTTTGAAGATTATACATAAAACACATTTTTTATGTTTCAGAAATTATAAATAATATTTAGAACTAAATTAAAGAGTGTCTCAAGTAAAGAGATGTGTTATGCATCAACTTATACGAGACATAATATCGCTTCGCAAGTGTGGATTTAGCGGTTTTTAAGAATAAGTGCGAAAAATTTAAGTAAGATCTGTCAAACGGTGTAGATTTGCATAGAAAATGTATGGTGGGGTAAAAGCATCCAGCATCCAGCATTGATGCACACTGGAGAAAGGTAGCGGCCCCTCATAATGCCATCGCTTGCTAAAGCCGCTATTGTACGATATATTTCTATGACTTTTCTTTATGTTAATACTATACTTGTTTTCTCCTATATTTTATTTTCTTATTTCTCTTTTATTTTATATAATATCTTAATGTATGTATCTACTTTAATATGGAATGTGTGGGATTGCACGAACCTCCCGACATTCTGGAATAAAGTTATGATTATTTATTAAAAAAAAAATAAGTAATCAACAAAAAAAAACATTAAATAGAAATTACGGACATTACGGTAAGTTACGGACAGACAGACAATGAAACGATTATTATTGTAACCTGTATAATTTGCCCTGCCAATGGCCGTGATGCGCCGCTGTCCAGGGCTCGGGGCAGAGCGGTGTCAGCAGTCGCCAGCCCCCGATAGCGCCTCCATCAGCTGGGCCGCCCCCTCCCTGGCCACCCCGTCACGTGGTCACGCGTCACGCCGTCACGGCTCGGTCGTCAGCTGTAATGGAGCTTCGGTACTGGCCGCTAATTAATGCTGCTCTTGTAATGCAGGCGATCGCGCTAAGAGTGCTTGGAATGTGGCGCGGGTCATCCAGCGCACTGATGTTCCTTTTTACTCCCTTTATATTAACTCGTGGCGTCTGCTTGCTTGCCGGCTTGCCGTCAAAAAAAACTTTGGATCGATTTTTGACCCTTTTTCCCGTGATCCAATCGAGCTGAAACATGGCAGATAGACTCGTGGCGACGATCAAGAAGATCTATAAAACTTTCGTTAAAAAAAAATAATAATTATAGTATAATTTCGGTTTTTTAGAAATTCTATTAGTTTTTTCAAATTGGAATCATTAGAAAAGTTTGATTACTAGCAACGGCGGCCCGATAACGTCGCGGAATATTTTCTAAATTTGAATTACTCCGTCGGTTTACATAATAGGTACTTCACTACGAATGTCGAAAATCTAAATTGACTGACAAATGTTTTTAGAATTTAATCTTCAAAAATGAAGTGTCTTATCAAAGCTCAAAACATCTGACATTTTAGAAATATATTAAATTACTGTAAGTTTAGTGTTATGTTATATGTTTTAATTCGTCTTTAATTGTTGTTATATTTTACAAAGAAAGGGAGTATAATAAAAACTTGGTTTTTATGGGTTACTTTTTTATTATTAAAACTACCGTCAATATGGCAGTACTTTTACATGTCGGTTCCTAATGTGTAAGTATTTATTAAACAAAAAAGAAGAGGAACAAAAAACGAAAAAGAAAATTTACTATATACAAGTTACAAACGTTACACGAAGTTACAACGGACGGACGGACGGATGTACAAACAACGAAATCATTGTGTTTGATTAAACCAACTGTATCGAAACTCTGGCATGGAAAATAGAAATCAGCACTTAGCAGAAAATAAATAAAAAAACTCGGAAACTGGGTGAACTATGTGATCGTAATTTAGTTTCAATTTAAAAATTACATTTTTTATCAATATTATAGAAAACAGCATAACAGATAAAAAACGCTTTCAGAAAAAAAATTGAACTTCCTTTTTTCTTTCTTACAGATTTCCACACAAACTTTCTCATGCTTTAAAATGTTCCATTTTTCTAAATTCAAACAATTTAAAAATAATAAAGTAGGTACCTACCTTTATTATAACACTTCCAAACTATCCGAAGTTTAAAAATGGAACATTTTAAATGTGCTGGTTTTCCTAATTTTATAACATTATCTTATATCTATAGATAAGGTAAGGCATCAAATGATTTTGGTTGTTACACTAACCTCTTTCGAAGAAATCGGTTTCTTCCTTTAAGTTAATAAAAACCCAACGTAAAATCATGTTCTTCAAGTTTGTGTTTACTGGGGTATTATGCCGTGTCTAAAATCATGGTCCTTTATTTGAAAAATTCAATTTTAACACATTTTTGTCGGGTACTTTCGCGAGATGATCTAACGTACGGCGAAAAAAAGTTATTTCGTAAAATCGCCATCTCTCAAAAACCGATCAACTTCTTCTTCTTCTTCTTCTTCTTCTTCTACCACTTATCCTACTGGGTCAGGGTCCCTGCACCGCGTAGGAGGTTACAACTCTTCCTTTCTCGGGCTTCTCTCTCCACGTCAGCCCAATTCAGTTGCAACCAGCAGTCCTCCAACTGTTTCCGCCAGCTCCTCCTGGGACGGCCCCTTGGTCGTCTGCCTTCTGGTCTTGCCTGGAATACCCGCTTTGGCAGTCTATCTGCCGGCATCCGCAAGATATGTCCCAGCCACCGTAGCTGTGATTTTTAGATAAATGTCATAAGGGTTCCACTTCGAGTCATTCCCATAAGCCATATATTCACTTAATGGTTTTTTGGGTCGCAATTTCAAATTAACGAGGTTTTACTGTAGTAAATTGAATATTATTAAAAACAAGGTCCTTTTTGCAAATAATTATTGTTTTCCACACGTCGCGGAAATGTCGCCCTATGAGGTTATGATGATAGCTACGTATCCATTTATGTTATCGAGTTTATCGAAACGTAAGAGGAGAAAAAGGTGGTGGATGCGAAATTATTTACTGCAAAGAGAAAGAAGGACGGATATTCTATGCGATCTTCGAACAATTTCGTTTCCCCACATTGTCATCTTGACAGATACAGCGCATGCGTATTCACTTGTAAACATACCACGTGGTACTGACGCTCCGCGGAATGTCGCAGTGAGCTCGCTCGGGTACCGTGCGCATGGCAACGTTGCCACGGCACGTATAAATGCCGCGCTATGTTGTGCGCGACGTCGCAACGCCACGTAGACTATGCCGCGCGTGCTGTTGAGGGACAATTTGTCCCCTAGGGAATACATGGCTTTGTTTGCGTGTTTCTGATTCTGTCCCTTCTGGTAACTCTTACTGTTCCTTGTAGAAATCCCATCTCGGTGGCCTGTAGCCTTGAGCGGGTAAGATCCAGCGCTCGTGGCCGTGCACTAGGATTGGCCTACTGATTTGAATACCGCCAACTTTGCTCGCTGGCTGAGCTCCGCTTTTCTAAGTACGGGATGATACAGGGATCGCGCTACCTGGCTTGCGGCTCATATCCTCCTATCCAATTCACTTTCTTGCTTTCCATCCTGAGATGTTATAAACGGCTCAACATTTTTCAATAAAATTTTCTTTTAATGTATTATCTTCGTCTTATACAGGTGTACCAGAGCTAACAGCAGAAACGTAGCCGGTAGATTCCTATCTATGTTATGAGTCTAAAATGAGTAGCTTGTTGGTTTTGTGGTTAGGACACTCGCCTCGTGATCCAAAGGTCACGGGTTCGAACCTCACTCCAGACTAGCAGGTTAGTCCTATTTTCATAGTACAAGCGTTTAGCTTAGTTTGAAAATAGTAAGAATATTGATGTGACACGTATTCCGTGTTCGCATCTCTATTTAAAAAAAATAAAAAATGTTCGAGCAACCATGACCTAATAATATCAATACTTATGGAGACATGCAATATCAAAGTTTGCATTTTTTTTCAATATTTCTAAGTTATTTTTTGCAATAAGTCGAACTATCATTACACTTATTTATATTGATTATGAAAAATTCATTTGCTTAAATACAACTTAAATAAAATTATAAAAACCTTGTAAAAAAAATGTTTTTTCAATTTTTGCAAGGTTTTTGTAATTTTATTCGCCTTGTATTAAAGCGGATGAATTTTTCATAATCGATATGAGTTGCTCTAATGATAGTTCAACTTTTTGCAAAAAATAAGTAAGAAATATTGAAAAAAAAAACGCATAATTTGATATTGCATATCTCCATAACTATTGATATTATAGGCCACAGTTGCTTGAACATTTTAGTTAGACTCATATCGTTGGCAGGAATTTACGGGTAAATTTTCTGCTGCTAGCTCTGGTACACCCTGTATATCTATGCCATGAAAAATAATCGTTATAGTCGAGTATACCTACAAGAGAACCCATAAACATCGCTCATGTTGTGTCGACACGTTTTAGTGTTATAGCGATTCGAATGACGTTTCTCGATTTTGAAATATAAAATCAATGTGCCGCAGTTTCCCCTACAGTTTCAAGAAGAGCGATCTCTCTCATCACCATCATTAGTTATCATTGTTTATTATTAAAGCTAACTTATCAATTATATACATTTTGCAATTATACAGGGTTGTTTGGAAAACATTAATAACCTCGCAGGACTATATTTCTGCCTTGATTGTGAGTCGAAAATATTCAAGCTATCATGACCTTATATCAATAATTATGGAGATATGCGACATCAAAGTTTGCATTTTTTTGTCAATATTTTTGACTTATTTTTTGGCAAACATCAGACTACCGTTACAGTAAAATATATCGATTACGAAAAATTCATTTGCTACTATACAAGTTATACAAAATGATAAAAACCCTGAAAATTTCCTAATTGGAATGTTTTCCAATTGGAATTCGAAGTTTTTTATTATTTTATTTGACTTGTATTAAAGGAAATGAAATTTTCATATTCGATATAAGTTACTGTAATGATATTCCAGCGTTTTACAAAAAATAAGTCAGAAATATTGAGAAAAAAATGCAAACTTTGACGTCGTATATCTCCATAACTATTGATATTAGGTCACGATAGCTTGAACATTTTCGACTCATAATCAAGGCAGGAATACAGTCCTGCGAGGTTATTAATGTTATCCAAATAACCCTGTATACAATTTGCTAATTGAGAGGGTTCGCTTTTCTCGAAACTAGCGAAAGCGACTGAAACAGAGGTCGTCGGCGAAAAACGTTAATTAATCAACGACAAACGCAAAAAACGTGACAAATTATACTTGTATTGTTTAGTGAATAAATCATACACCACTTGTTAAAGCTATCGTGCACAAATACCCAAGTCGCTCGGAGCGGCCATATTTGAATTGAGAATTTAGCAATTTCTGAGACGCTTCCAAGAATTTGTATAGCGGAATATTAGGGCCAATTATTTAGGTTAATTTGACAGCTAATACCTCCGGACATTGAGAGAGCGACATGAATTTCGTGGATATTCTAATAATTTATCTTACATCATATTCAGATCGGGATTAGCGTTTCGCTAAATTATTTCACTTCTATAAATACGGCCAAGGCACGGCGGTGTATACGGACCCACGCTGAGAAAATTTTGTATTTTCCAAATTATCCGGTCTGTTTTAATGGTTTACTTTATCATAACAATCATTTCTTGAACGCTATTATAAGAATAATTTATATAAATCAACTTTGTTAAATCCACTTATTTGTTGAAAAAAATTCAACATGTTTCGAAGCCAATGTCTTCTTCATCAGGATAACAAAAATAATATTTAAAAACCGAAGTATAGATCAAAATATTAAAAAGTTATGTATGGAAAATGATAATATAAAGTACCTACTTAACATGAAAATAAATTTAAAAGGTTACTTATTATTATTATTGTTATTTATAACATTCAATTTACTATTTACACTCTTTCTTATTTCCGAAATTTCTAATTTATCAAATTGTGATTCTGTATAATTTGTAATAAGCCTTTGGCTTCGAAACATGTTGAATTTTTTTCAATAAATAAGTGGTTTTAACAAAGTTAATTTATATCAATTATAATTATGTTACCACAAAATAAATTTACTATATTTGAAGAAGAAGCTATTATAAGACATTGTATGGAAAGGAGAGTTGATGCGGGAAACAAAGTAAATGGCGCTCTAAATGCAATTATGACCAATAAGAATCTATCAAAGGAAGCAAGACAAGGGGTAAAAAGTGTAATTCTGGCGCCAACTCTGATAGATGAAGCCCGGAATCGGCAAAAAGAAATGAAAGTAGACTAAATGCGGTGGAAATGCATTCGCTAAGTCACATATGGACAAAATCTTTGATCGATAGAGTGAGGTGTCAACAAATTAGAAGTGAGTAGAATGCTGGCTGCAGCGTGGTAGAAAGAATAAAGAATCGCCGAGATGGTTTGTTCGTGTGAAACGTATGAGCGAGGAAAAAAATGTTGAAAGTTTTGAAAGCGGTAGGAACAAAGGACATCCGCCAGAGACCTGGCACGATCAGATAAAACAAATATTGGAGGATGGACCTGTTAAAATCTTCAACAAAATCGTAATGCATGCGTGAGATGTATGAATGTAGCCGGAAGCAAAAGTGGTGCACTGAGATCGAAGAATATGGCGTACTATTTCACTGCTTACCCCTGCGGTGAAAAGGCGTAATAGTTTGTTGGTTAGTTTGGTACAAATCCGTTTGTTTCATAGACATCTAGTAATTTCATCATATACAATTAATTTAAAGACAATTTCCGCAATAATTATAGAAATATTAACGTTTCACCTTTCAAACGCGTTTTGACATTTCTCATTAAGAAACTTTACGTGTACGTAATTAAGTATATCCTGTATTTTTTGTCTGATGATATTATATCGATCTTGTTATCACTAAGCACTATCGCGCGTGTCCAAGTGTCGCCGACATTGAGCTCATCCATTTTCTTATCCATCCATAAGTCAAGAAAGGTAGGTGAAATCGAGCTTCCCGCGCCCTCACCTTTCTTCACATACAGTCCATTATCGTTCCCATTTACCCTCCATAACCCTTCCCTTGATTTCGGCAATTCGCGTCGCTATCAACACTGTTACCTAGTTTCACTATCTTTTTAAAAAGACCAACAATAGCTTTTGGACAGATACAAACTCACAGTTTTTCCAAGCTAGGATAATTTTTATATGAAGAGTATTTTGCATCAATATAGCGATATTCGAATTCTTTTCCGACCGCTTATTATTTCTGTACAGAGAATTTTAATTATGTTACCGATTGTATTATGCTAAATCCACAAAATACACGAACTCACACCGAAAACCGTAAAAATTCTGATGTACCAGGCATACGTCAAGAGCAGAATAGGATGTTTGATACCGTCCTGGAGAACCTGAAACAAAACTAACCTAAACAGACTCCAACGACAGCAAAACAAATACTAAAAATGGTCTATGATCTGAAATACCGGACACCAACTGAAACTGTAACACAACAATTAAACATCGAAAGCATTACAAAAATCGAAACACTTAAAATCATTCACAGACTAGCAATTGGCGAAATACAAGACGAAGACATAAAATTACACAAAATACACGAAAAACACCAACACGACACTAGAACGGCTCAAAACTATCACATAACACACGCCAAAACAAAAACAGGACAATCCCGACTAATTTGCAACGGATTAAAACGATACAACGACCTGCCACAATTGACCACTGACAAATTCAAAACAGATGTGACACAAATGCTAAAACTCGGCCAACTATAAAAAAATGGCTTTGTATCTATCTAAATTATATTATTATTATATTCCTATATTGAATCATGTAAAAATGTTATCCATAAACCTTTTAGGTTCCTATTATATTTTAAATAAAATAATAATAATAAAAAAATTATCTAACTTTTCACCACTAACTAGCTGTCTCTCTAGGCGGCGAGCACAGCAAATTTTCACTGTTTTAAATCAATAATATGTCACGTTGATGTGCATTTAAGTGCAAAATGCCTCGAGTCGAGAAAACATGTTTATCCCTTTTAAAAATTGAAGTCACGCGACGATACGACGAGCGAATGGACTGTAATGGGTGTCGTAAATCGAACATCGAGAGCTGCCCGGTCCGCGGTGTGACACCTCGCTGACGGGTGATGTATAATCTTTTGCTTGTTACAAGTGTGCGCACACACGCCGCTGTTTGCAGAGCTGGTTGTGCGGAAACTCGGCGGAGGTTAATGCAGAAATTATGTAAACTACCTACTCGTTGATGTCCGCCGTCTGCGCGTCATGTTTGAAAGTTGTAAAGGCAGACGCGCAATTCTGGTCTTGGTGCAAGACCCGATCTCCACATCTGGTGGCAACGTAGGAATCACAATGATCTTTTTGATGAAACTAGGTAACAGTGTTGATCCCGACGCGAATCGCCGAAATCAATAAGGGAAAGGTTAAGGAGGGTAAATGGGGACGGCAATGGACTGTATGTGAAGAAAGGTGAGGGCGCGGGAAGCTTATATTACTTACCTTTCTTGACTTATGGCGACACTTGGACATACGCGATAGTCCTCAATGTTTTTTTTTCAATGTTTATTCAATGTTTAATGTTACAAATGTTTACAGTGTTTACAAAATTAAACTAAGCTTTTTTCATTGTTGCCGAGTGTCTTGGCAGCAAGTAAACACTAAATTGATTTGACGCCCTGCCTGCTACACTATTAGTTTACTGTATTATAGCAGACAGTGCTCTTCCAGTGGTATAATGTTCAAGAATATTTATTATTTATATAACATTTGTGAATCAATCTTATTGCCAGTTAATTTATCAATTAATCAATTAATGCTCCACGTCTGGTAGCAACGTGGGGATCACAAATTGTCATTGATCTTTTTGATGAAACTAGGTAACAGTGTTGATCCCGACGCGAATCGCCGAAATCAGTAAGGGAAAGGTTAATGAGGGTAAATGGGATCGACAATGGACTGTACGTGAAGAAAGGTGAGGGCGCGGGAAGCTCATATTACTTAACTTTCTTGACTTACGGACGGATGGATGGATAAGAAAACGGTGAGCTCAATGTAGGTGACACTTGGACACACGCGATAGTGCTCGGTGCCAACTTAACGAAAGTTCATGAGATGGTGGAAGAAATTTTCCGGAGGTCGCGTCGATATTCGGTGATAACTTGAGCCGCGCGATTTCAATGTTCTGATCGTCAAGTTCTCGGTTTTTAACCGACGGAAGTTTGGTCGGGGGAGTTTGGAGTATTCACCGTAGTAAAACGAAAAAAATATCTTAAACACATTTTTGGCTCGCGTTCAATAGTCCAAAGTATTACACAAAATAAGTAGGAAATATTTAAAAAGATGCAAATTTGGAAGTCGCTTTACTCCACAACTGTTCATATTAAGATATTGCTTGGAATCATAATTTTAGCAGGAATATGCCTGTAAAATATTGTGGGCTAGCTTTGTTAAATCCTATTTCTAAATATACATATTCAAGAACACATTCGTATTTGTGAAGTTGCAATTTTTCAGAACAAAGTTCTGCGAAATATTTTTAATAACCAAATTAATTGATCAATAAGAAAGACATACAGAAATATCTAATTCACGAAAAAATATTTGGCTACTACCGGCATTCGAACTCGGGTCACCTCCTTTCCGGGGACGGTGCTCTGACCACTAAGCTATAGAAGCCTTGTACATTTCCGTGAATATATCGACCTTATATGTAATTCTCATTAATTGATTAATTTTTATTTTTGTCCATAGAGCAATTTTTTTTTGATACGATAGTTCAAATTATTTGGAAATACTACCGATAGATGGACTCCAGAATTAATTAATTAATTCATTTTTATTTGAACACACATTTGATACAACAGATATTATATTAAAGAACACATTCAGAAGTTTAAAAGTTCTGCGAAATATTTTTAATTTCTAAGGCTGTAAAAACATTGTGTCGGCCCTTGTGAGAGAGAATTAATCACGTAACATACAGGTAGATTGGTAACAGGTTAACTGTTAAAAGTAATGGTAGTAAAGTGGTTTTTAATCAGTTCAAGTATGACCGCAATTAACTGTTTGTCGTGGGTACGGAACGTCTTAAACCTTTCCAAAAGGCATCTCTTCGCGCTTTATGCATTTGATTAAAATGTATTTTTGACCGATTTCACGTGAAAGAACTGAAATTCCAATATACCTCTATACTATTTTATTTTCTGTATTATTTCATTAAGTCATTATTTATTATTAATTTATCGTTAAAAATGAATTCTGTAATTATTATATATTTAAACACAAAAAGTTCACAAAATATTCATACTTTGTACTCTAACGTCACTCTAGGACCATCTATTGGGGTCAATAATGACCTGTTGACGGTCTGTTTGTTAAAAAAATTAAATAATAATAACTCTCTTATTTATTTATTTATCTTTATTTTGATACAAGCCGGTAGGAAAAGGAGCCACTCACCTCGCTAGAAAGAACCTCTGCCGAGATGAACAGCTTACAATATAGTGAGAACAAAAGAACATAAATATAAAACAAAATATTACATAACTATAAAATTAAACACTAACTGAAGATATAAATGTAAAATGTAGATAGTAAAAACGGTAGATTTTATTGAATACAAAAGCAATAGTGAAAATAAAAAGATTTTATGTAAATATAAATTATCATGTATATGTATGCATAGTAACTACTAAACCAAAGCTATAGCAAAATTAAAAAGAATATAATATGTAGAAAGTTATATGTATTTTGTTTTATACACAACGATTTATACACAACCTTTTATTCCACTTATTTAAGTTATATAAGCCTAAGCGCTTTCGATGGGCACAACTATCATCTTCAGAGGCAATATTAGAACTAATTGTAAATCAATATGGCCGACAAATCGAAATTGAATTGATGACGGAGGGGGGAGGGGAGTTATTTATTGACATGTACAACAGTAATTAATTTTTACCCATCCGTCCTTGTGTTAATCATGAAATTCCACTGGATGAAACAACGCTTAATTTATTTTATTTTTTAACAAACATACCGTCAACAGGTCAATATTGACCCTAATAGATGGTCCTAGAGTGACACCAGAGTACAAAAAATGAATATTTTGCGAACATAATTACACAATTCACTTTTTACGATAAATTAATAATAAATAATGACTGAATTATAAAATAAATTGTAAATAATATTCGGAACAATATAAAGACTAGAGTAAATCAATAAATACAATTTCAGAAATGAGTTTCAGATTAACAAGTTTTTACACAATACGTAACACACTTTTTATGATAAATAAAAATAAATAACGCCTTAATTATAAAATGAATTGAAAATATTAAAAAAAAATAATACAGACTCTCGCAAATTAATAAATACAATTTAGAAATAAGTTCTTGATTAGCAAGTTTTTAGATAATACAAAATACACTTTTTATTAATAAATTAATACTTGAATGAACGATTTATAACTTTGTGGTGAGACATTTAATTGTGTTGTGGTGTTTTATGTAATCAGTAAATTAATAATTAAAAATGTCGTAATGATGTTTTTTCGCATGTCGTCACGGTATATATAATAAAGCCAATGTGCCGTTTAGTACATTCTGAGATGAACGAATCAATTTGTCAATTTTTCATATAAATAATGGAGATATACTAAAAAAAACATTGCCGTTCATCTGGAAAGTCTACCTAGTAATTATTTAAAATATTTTTTATAGATCTAGTCTGTGCAATTATTGTTTAAAACAGTTTCATTCGTTTATCTCAGAATGTACTAAAACGGCACTTAGGCTTTTTTCAAGTTTGTGTTTACTGGGGTATTATGCCGTGTTGTTACGACTTTTCGGGCCGACGTTTCGGATCCCATTGCAGGGTCCATCATCAGGCTGATGTATGGCCTGATGTATGATGGACCCTGCAAGGGGATCCGAAACGTCGGCCCGAAAGGTTGTAACAACACGGCATAATACCCCAGTAAACACAAACTTGAAGATTCTGAGTGGCCGTGAAAACCTAAGAACTTCTTTACGGCACTTAGGCTATATATATGTATATATATATATATATATATATATAAAGAAACCCGTGTTTCCCTATCCGCTAAGTTTTCTCCACAACCAGCCACAACCACCCACTAGTGGTTATGGTGGTGGATAGCCCTTGGTGTCACATCGAGAATATGCGAGTTTGGTGGGGGTGGCTGTGCTGTGGTGGGAGTGGGTGACGAAAATATGCTTTCTAGCTAGTTTTGTTATGGGAAGGCCGCAAATGCTTCAGATTGTTTCAAAACAGGCGCGCCGACCGTGTCGGTGATTCTAGAAGGTTCTGGAAAAACCTGCTCTAGAAAGTTCCGGAAGGAGAAGGCTCTAGAAAATTCCCGAAAGTTCTACAAGATTCTAAACTGAGTGGCGGATTGTGTCGGTGTACCTAGAAGGTTTCTGTACATTCAATAAATTTTTTGAAAGTTCCGGAAGGAGAAGTGTTCTAGAAGGTTTGCGAAAGTTCTATGACCATCCAAACAGTGTGCTAAAAATCTACGCGTGCGAAGCCGCGCAGGCACAGCTAGTTATATATACAGCGACTATAAATTAAATAATGAAATTTGTGTACTTGTGCAAATGAATAACATTAACCGTAACATTTCGTCTAGTCACCCTCATCAAGGATTTCAGTATTAACACACACGTATACTCTTTGTCAAAAATGAACATTTGACATATGTAGGAGTGTTACCCAAATAAATATGAAATTCCTTCTCGACCTTTCCTAAATGTCATCTCCAGCGCGGCGTGACGGCCGGCGGTGTTGTTACGTCAAATACCTTTTCACTTTTAATATACAGATAAATCTGATTATAATGTAGGCAGCGTGTCGCCCGCACGCGCATCGGGTCCAAGCACTCCAAACACGCGTCACATGGTATCCGCGCCCCCCGCTGTGACACTACCAGCATACCGAAACGTGCATATTTTTTTGTCAATTATTTTTTCATTCCATTTCGCGGCTTCGCACGCGTAGATTTTTAGTACACTGTTTGGATCGTCATAGAACTTTCGCGAACCTTCTAGAACATTCTCCTTCGAGAAATTTATCGAATGTACGGGAACCTTGTGGACACACCGACACATTCCGCCACTCAGTTTAGAACCTTATAGAACTTTCGGGAATTTTCTAGAGCACGTTTTTCTGGAACCTTCTGGACTCACCGAAACAGTCGGCGCGCCTATTTTGAAACAATCTGAAGCATTTGCGGCCTTCCCATAACAACACAATGTGCTAGGAAGCACATTTTCGTCACCCACTCCCACCCACGCACAGCCACTCCCGCCAAACTGGCATATTTTCGATGTGACACCGAGGGCTGTCCACCACCATAACCACCGGTGGCTGGTTGTGGAGAAAACTTGGCGGGTATATACTCCTCGAACTCTGACCATAATGAGCCATTTCAAGGCACTGGTAGTATCTTATTAGTTGTACGGAGAACACAGTGTGAGGGGATTGGGATAAAATTATACAGAGTTAGTCCCCTTCTTTAGGTGAGGGCCAGCGCAGGTATTTCCCCCTCACGTATATTTAAGACACATTTATAATCATCATCATCACTTTTGGCACTACAACCCTTGGTGGGTCTTCCTCCACTCATCTTGGTTTAGTGCAATTCCGAAGTTCCAAGGCCGAGATGTCTTTGAGGACGTTGTCATTCCATATTAATTTTGGCCTTCCTAAGCTCCTTCGCCCTATTGGCCTTGAGTTCAGCAGGGACTTTGGTGCTTGATGCTCGGTCATTCTCTCCACATGACCCGGCCACCAAAGTCTTCCCAGTTTTATAAATTTTGTGACGTTTGGCACCTGAAACAGAGTATACAGCTCACTGTTGGAACGTCTGCGCCAAAGTCAATTTTCTAGAACCGGTCCGAAGATAATGCAGTTAAAATATTTATTTTGGCATAATTAAATCCCCTAGTAAACAAAACGTATTTTTTTCAATATATGTTTTTACTCCTTTTCTTTTAACTCGTAGCGTCTGCTTGTCTAGTTGTCGTCTGCTTATCTGACGAAAAAACTTTGGATCGATTTTTAACCCTTTTCCCATGATCCAATCGAGCTGAAACTTTGCAAGCAGACTCGTGGCGACGATCAAGAAGATCTATCAAATTTTCGTTAAAAAAAATTAATAAATTTATGGATTTTTCAAATTTTAAATGGTTTTTTCATACAAATTATTAAGTTGTATGAAAATATTTCAACGCGTCTGGTAGACGCGAAACGTGATTATAGTATAATTTTGTATTTTTGGAAATTTTTTATTTCTCCCTTTCGTAGCGTCGCCCGACCGAAGCCCAACGCGTAGGTTAAGCTCCAAACCAGTTTCCACTAGTAAATGAGAAAGGGAGTATAATAAAAGCTTTGTTTTTATGGGTTACTTTTTCTTTTTAAATTCCGTTCTTCTTTCTAGTTGGTCGCGCTAATATCCACATATATTCTTTATGTTATTTGTATCGAACGCCTGCGCATGAGCAGGGGTTAGTCAGGACTTACCACCTGATGTCAATACTCCTGATCTGCCAATTGTCACCTCGGCAAACAGAATGCGTAGATTTCGCAGCTGGCAATGATACCTCTACATTTTAAAATCTAGTATTTAAGCAATATTATTTTTAATGTATACGATATTCTTCCGAATTATTTAACATGTACACTAGAATATATGATACGAGCAACTGGACGTCTTTGCCAATAACTGTATAATATTCAAACATATATTAAAAGGCGTACTGAAAGATCACCAGTATTTGTCGAATTGAACTTAAATAATTGACTTGTCTTTATGTATATTTTATTATTATATTATGACTTTCAAAGCTTGTGCTATATCTTCTCTCTCTAGATTATTATTTTTTTTTTGTCTTTAAATTTCTATATTATTATGTTTTTCTTTTGCTTCTTGCTTTTTACTATATATTATATTTATCTTTATTTGTTGGTATCTGTATTCTAAGTATTTTCTTCTCACTTTGTCATTACTATGTTTACATGTATTATGTTTTTTTTTTCTCTTCTCTAAACTATATACCTATTATGTTAATGTACACTTTACCTATCTATTGTAAAAGCCCTGTAGGGCGTTAATTAATAATAAATAAAAAAATACGTCTGAAAATTAATATTTTTAATTTTTTTTGGTACATTTATATTTAGCAGTTTAAAAACCTATCAAACGTCATTATCGGAAAGGTTTTGATCAAATCTGCCACTTCGCGTATTTTAACATTTTGAACATTTTTGGCGAAGGTCCGAGGTGCGATAAGCCCCGACAGTAATTCAACCCCGGCGCACCCTCGCCGTCAGGCTCGGGGGTTAGTTACGGGCGGCCGGCACGCGGCGTCATTTGATCGCGTGTCCGTCCATTGCTGCTAAAAAACTGACCATCACGCCGTTTCCCCGCAGGGGTAGGCAGAGAGTATTGAACGCCGCGCTCTTCTATCCTGGCACACCACTTTTGCTTCGGCCGCATTCATACATCTTCTCGTACAAGTTCTACGGTTGTTGAGGCTTTTAACGGGGCCGTCCTCAAATACTTGTAGTATCTGATCGTGCCGGGTCTTTCGCGGACGCCCTCTATTCCTGTTGCCTTCAACACTCGCCTCATATATTTTCTTCATACGTTCCTTTCTTTATTCTATCCACCACACTGCCAGCATTGCATTCACGTCTAATTTGTTCATTCCTCACTCTATCGACCAAAGATTTTCCACGCAAGCGTCTTAGTGACCGCATTTCTACCGCATTCAGTCTACTTTCATTCCTCTTCTGCCAATTCCAGGCTTCACTTCCGTACATCAGGGTTGGCACTAGAACGCCATTATGTACCGCTAGTCTTGCTTCCTTTGACAGATTCTTATAGGCCATAATTGCATTTAGAGCACCATTAACTTTGTTTCCCGCAGTCACTCTCCTTTCGATATCATTCTCAGCCTTGCCGTCTCTACTGAACATACTTCCCAAATATAAAAAACTCGTTCACTTGTTCTTCCATTCTTGCTCACTGTCCAAAACTGATATGCAGGGACAGCTCTCTCCAGCAGGCTCATTCCAGAGTCTGTCCAGTCCAAACGTCGATTACCTAATACCGGACTGTCCACGGTGACGCGGCAAACCAAGCTTCAGACCCACTGCGCCCTTATCTTCATCTTTTACCCCAGCATATGACGGCCTCTTTCTGTGATGTGACCCGCCCGTCTGAGTGCTGTAGCTTCATGTATCTTTTTCCTCGACAGGGCCAACAATCATAAATACTCCGCTGTACCCGGGTGATTCCTTGAAGAACGTCCGGGTGGCAGCAGAAGAGCGGAGATTGGCTCGAATGGTTCAGGAAGTCAAGGCTCGAAGTGGCCATTGAAGACAAAGGTCTTCACGAAGCGCATAAGTAACCGTTAGCCATGGCCACATGTGTTAACGCAGTCTTTCGATTATCTTAAAAGCGATTTATACTGTTGTCACACGACTGTAGAAACAGAAAGGATTTCACATAATAGAGGATTTCCAGCATTCTGGACATTCGGTAAATTGAAAATTACTCGAGGAGTCTAGAATAAACGCTGGAAATGCCGACTACATTCGCGAAACGTCTGGAAACCTAAAACTGCATGCAAATGGGACGAGCCATTGCGGAGGAGAGTTTATTATGACAGTTCCATTCTAGTGCGAATAAATTAAGAGAGCACCTACCGAGGGTTCGGAAGCGATCAGCGTGATAAGAGACAGCATAATAAAGCGTGCACAGACGGGCAAATATTTTAGAAGTTCCTCGCGATCCTGTGACACTATCATCGCTTTTGAAATTTTCTAAAATCCCTTACTTAACAGATACAAATTTCATTTATTGGTACTAGTCTTGTCTTCTTCTTCTTCTGGTGCTTCTGCGGTTATCCGACGTTAGCGATCACGTTATTTTATTTGTGGCAACTTGATTCAGTTGGCGTATGAATTTCTCCATTTATAGTAGCGTCGATTCTTCACTCGGAATGTCCTCCATTTTCCTTCTTCTATCTAATATATGTTACCGATTCTTTTTACATCATCAATTTAACATATTCATTCTTTACTTGTTTACTACCACGGACGCGACCGCACGCTTTTACTACTTGAGTTAAACGACTTTTGATACTATTATAGTCTATTTAAGATAGTGACGAATCTCTCGGAATTAAATTCTTTTCGGCCTTTGAAGTGTTCGAAGCTGTCGGCGCCTCGTTGAACGTTTCAGTGATTACACTTGATCCAGATACTCACTTCCCAAACATTCCTCTAACCCATCAGACCGTCTCTGATCTCCCGTTCCTCTTTCTTCCGCTGCTCTCCTCGTCAGACAGTCAATCCGCGGATAGCAATTAACACACATTTCAGTCGGTTTCTCATACTTCATTTTAACCCGTTGGGCGCTCGTTCGTTGAAAAAATTTCCAACATTCTGATTCAGTTGAGAAATATCTTTGTTCAGTTTAATTAATGAGACACTCGTCAAGTGTAGAATGCTACGTGATATCCTTTTGGGGAACCGGAAATAAAAGTAATTCCAGCGGATCCTAAACTGACACCGACTGAAACCAGTTCAGTACCAGTTAATACTCATGATGACGTACGCCCAGTGTCAGTTGATGCTGCCTGTCCAGTACCAGTTAATAATACCGGTTTAGTACCAGTTACCGATCCAAAAACAACTTTACTATAAAATAACACTGGAAGAATACGAGAAGGACAGTTTTAAAACACCATGAATATAAGACAATTCCCAAATTATTCAACAAGCTACCGGATAAAATAAAAAATGTAAAAAAGACATTAAAGACATACTACAGAGAATTGTGAAGTGGATAGGAAAAGCAAAAATTAGTTTAATATTGTAGCTTATTATATAATGTATCATAAATTAAATACAATTAAGTAAAGAAATGTAGATACACTTATAATTAAATCCTTGCGTTTAAACTGTAATTACAGTTTTGCAAGAGGTAATTTAAAAAAAAAAAAAATTACGCATGATGACGTACGTACGTATGCTGAGGCACTATTGTTTGACACCATTAATGTTTTCAGGTTTTTACGGCCGTTCAGAGTCTTGCGGTTAGATTTTTCTTGGGTATATATAGTGTGGTGTCCATAATCAGACCTGATATGTTGCTAAAGACATCACCTTTTGTAATACGGGAACTAATTTGAATGACCTATTATTTCTTACTCGTGCACTACTTCCCTCCTCATAAAGGGATGGAATTCCCCCGTCTCGAGACTGATATAACTTTCATTATCAGACCGTTCATACTAATTTCTTACGTATTTTTTTTGGGTCGCAATCCTAGGATTGGTCTGCAACAAGCACTCGCCCTCTCACCTGCCAGCCTCTTCATCTCTTGGTAGGTGCCACAGCGCACATCTCCGATAATCTGGTCTACGTAGCTTAATCTCGGGCGGCGTCTACGATTGTTGCCTTCAACATTTCCCTCGGCGATGGTTAAAAGTAGGCCCGGATGCCTTATATTATGGCCTATCCAAATCGCTCGCTGTTGGGCGATTCTGTTAAGGAACCGCCTCTTTTCGCCCACCCTGCTCAACAACTCGTCGTTTCGGATATGTTTTGACCAATGGATCCTCGCCATGCGCCTGTAGCACCACATCTCAAAGGCCGCTAGCCTTCCGGACATGCTCTGGCCGATGGTCCATACGTATTACCCTTTTGAATTTTTTCACTTTGTCAATTTTGATTTTGATATTTTTTGGGAGACTTGAACGCAACGGGTTGATTGTTTTGTGTTGTTCTCGGAGCCATTTACGTGTGTCGTTTACCCGTTTATCTCCGCTTTATTTATCTGATTGCGCGGCACGCACCGGAGCGCGTCACGCGAGAATGGGCCCCGCGATGCCGGCGGTGTATGCGGTTTAAGGCCGTTTTCGGGTGACAAGATATTTCGTCGACCGGAATTAAAACGCGGCCTGCCGCAATCCGACTGAAACTAATATTGTACATCAATTGTGTCGATTATCGAAGCGGAGAACGATTCTCCAATTCTCTCTGGTTCGTCATTGATCCCGTCTCTTTTTGGCAGCTCTTCTCGGCGAAACAGAAGAAACATACATTTCACGTTTATGCGAGCTTCACTTGTTTGTCGGTTAATCTGTACGGAATCTAATAATCGATATTTCACCCGCTTCCCAGTGTCCGATCGAGCTGAAACTTTGTACACAGACGTATTCTCGATGACAATACGTGAATCAAATAATCCGTCATACTTAATTATATTACTTTAATATGGGACGATAATCTGTTTATCGATAAATGTATATTATAGATATCTCGCAGAGACGAAACTGTATTTTCTTATGGGAAAGTAGGTATAGAAGTCATTTGGGTGTACATAGGACTTATGACCTATCGTATGGTTGGCTTAAGTGATCACTTTACACACTTTTACTTGATCACTGCATGGAAAGGCGGTTACAACTCATATGTGAAAGCTTGTCATACCATTCAAATATATATACAACTTCCAAAATTAGTAGGCATGGTATATTCTATCATGGGTGGAAATGGCGAATGTTACATTGTGTAAAGTGATCACTTAAGCCAACCATACGATAGGTCATAAGTCCTATGTACACCCAAATGACTCCTATACCTTCTTTCCCATAAGAAAATACAGTTTCGTCTCTGTGAGATATCTATAATATACATTAATTGATTAATAATGTCTCTGTGACAAAATACAGTGTTCTGAAAGATTTGAACAAACTCAAAATATTCTGAATGTTTATCGATATTTCACCCGTTTCCCAATGTCCAATCGAGCTGAAATTTTGCACACATTGTCCCGATTCTACCATCTTGTGACAATATTTTCAGTCGCAGTCTCCACAAGTCATTTCGTATATTCCGCTTTTTGCCAATATTTATGTTAATTTTAGTCTTTGAGTCTAGTAGAATTGGTGTAAAACGCGGGTTTAATATGCGCGGGGAATTTTTTTTATAATTTTACCGGAAATTGGACCCGTGTGTAATGTTTTTCGCTAATAATTATTTTAATTTTATGTCCTGAGTATAAAAAAGTTTCCGCAACTTTTATATTAAGTTTTGTTTTTAGCCTTTTATCAAACAACGCGCAATTGTATTTGTTATTATTACCGATTTGTTTCGTTATTTTTATTTCAATACTAGCTGTGCCTGCGCGGCGTCGCACGCGTAGATTTTTAGTAACTTAGTCATATTTTATCAGTTTAATACTTCACCTGTTGATTTGAGATTATGATACTCTAGAAACTCGAGTAGTAAAATATAAAATTATGGTTTTTCATACAATTAAATGATGATTACGTACTCTCAATTTTAAATCAACCTACTATAAAATACTTTTTCCCATATTGACAGAGGCTGATATTAGACATGAAGACCCCTTGGCAAGAAGTTTTAAACTAACATTTTTGTCAAAAATGAGTTAATTAGCTGTCTAAAATAAATATTATACGCTCTTTCCATTGGAAATAAGTTCAGAACTTAAAAATAATTAGAACATGTTCAAATCATGTTCATCATGTTAACTACACTTTTTCATAAAAATCAAATCAATTACTAATAGGAAGAACGTGTTATCTTCAATAATAACATGTTCATGCCATCATTCTGAAATTAACATGCCTTTTAATTTGATTGGAATATTTATGGTTAGTATAAATTTCACTCTGGCAGTACATATATTTGTTTTTATTTGAAGACTATTATAATATGTACTTATATATTATTTTTCAATAATTTTAAATGGTACGTACCATGTTTTGTATTATTAATTAACATGCCAAGTATTTTGTAATTTTTGGATAATGGATGGTAAAAACGGGTAGCATTTGAAGGGTTGTTTGATGTTCGTGTTTTACCAATTTTAAAAAGTGTTATTCTATTAAAAATGAGAAAATTAGTATATTTTTATTTTTTTGTGCATTTTAGTGTATTTTTGTATGTGTATTTTTTTACTTTTTTGATATTTTAGTGACATAAATCAATAAAAATGAATCTTGAATTAGCGATAAAACATATTTTTCAAAGGCGAAATGCAAATATCTAATTATCTCAAAATGACTTGAATGTTAGTTGACGACTTCTTGCCGTGGGGTCTTCACATATTGCGGTCAGTTCTGGTACAATCTGTTGAACGAGTAGATCCTGCGATCCCACCTATTACAGCAGTCATTCGGCCCGATTCTGAAAATAACAATGTCTGGATCTTTAAGATCTTTATCCCAACACTTAATAGACGATAATAAAAATTAAAAATAAACGAGACATAGCTTTACGTCGATGTTTGTTTCTGTAAGTTTATACATGAGACAGATGTAGAGGGAGGGAGAAAGATGTAAATTGTTATCTGTCAAATGTCAAGATGGGTAGATTTGGATACGCGGTAACGCGGTCATGACATGTTTAGCCATGATATTTCATCTGGACGCTGTGGATGAAGAAATTAATACGTTTGCAAGAAACAATCTGTCTTATATCATCTTTTAATACAGTGTATTTGAGCCGTAGAATTATAAAATCCGCTGTGGACATTTTTAATTTTTATTATCATCTATTAAGTGTTGGGAAAAGATCTTAAAGATCCAGACATTGTTATTTTCAGAATACGGATGATTGTGTACTGTTGAGGTGTTCTGATTTATATCGATTATTACATTAAAATATGTATTCAAAAACCCGATTCAACTTATGCAATTTGAGGTGGCAAGTACAACGTTTGTCGTCCCATGGTAAATAATTCATTCACGATTACAGAATCGCTTCTGGGCTGTTCTGCCGTGGGCCGGCCCTTGTCCCGCGAGCGCAGTTTATTTACGCAATTTCACAGCGCTGACTATGTACGGGCAAGCCAGAGTTGAAGGGCATGATTTACAATATGGTGGCGGCAGGTAGTGGGCTGTTTGATTAGTAAAAATAACACTTGCATTTGTAGTAGCAAGTAGCGAGGGCCGATGATATTATCGCTGTGGGGGGAAAGAAATGGCTATAATTAGCCAACAACAGGGAAGAATGGAAAAATAAGGAAGAAGCCTATATCCAGCAGTGGAAAGGCGAAGGCTAATGATGAAGAAGAAGTACCGAGGGGAAAAACCACACTTCAAAATGAAGACTACAACCCACACACGTTCACCAGTTAGAAGACTACAAAGTGTACACTACATTTGTAGTTAAAACTACATGAAGTGAACTAATTGTAGTACTACGAAATTGTAGTACTAATGAAGTGAAATAATTGTAGCATGAATGAAGTGAACTATTGCAGTACTACACAATTGTAGTACTACAAAATTGTAATGACCTGCAAGAAGTGCCTCTTGAAAAGTGTACTAGGCACAGTAGCCGGCAAACATATTGAAATTTTACGGCATAGTGGGGGAAAGTTTGCGCATGTACCATTCCACCAACGAGACCCAAATTTTGTCTTCTGCGCATTCCCCTATTACGCCAAAAAATTTCAAGAAAAGTACTAGAAATTTTTTTAAAACATGGGGGGGGGGTTGTTCCAGTTTCCAAAGATTTCTTCATTCAATCCCAAAAAATTTTAGTTTCAATTTCCAACAATATCTTCATTTATCTACATCGACTTCCCAAAAAATTTCACATAAAAAATGTACTGTTTGAAGTATGTATTCGTACTTTCGATAAAGTGTGTGTGTAATTTGTAGTGTTCGCTTTGAAATGAAGTGTACTATTTGAAGTATATACATTCAATAACTTTGAAGTGTGTGTAGTTTGTAGTGTGCACTACACTTCAAAAGATAGGAAGTGTACACTTCAATGTAATGCAGTACTACATTGTAGTAGTGAGTTCAGAGCGGGCCCATCACTACTAGTAACAAGTCCAACAAGAAAACCAATTTCTCGCTTCTTTGCCAGTCGTTTCCTCCGATACAAAGGCAAGTGGCAACAGTGAGTTGTTTAATTTTCTTCTAGTACAAATTTGCAAATTTATTTCGAATATCACGATTTTTTAAATAAATATACAGGGTTATTTGGAAAACATTTATTACCTCACGGGACTATATTCATCCCTCGAAAATTATGTTATGGAGTTATGGAGATATGCGACACCAAAGATTGCATTTTTTTCCCCAATATTTCTGGTTCATTTTTTACAAAACGTTGAACTATCATTACAGTAAGTTTCATCGATTACGAAAAATTAATTTGTTTCAATACTATAGGTCGACCACAATCAAAAGATCATTCCCTAGCTTTGTCCGGTAAGAAGAAAGCGGGGGAAAGTTGCCTGGCAAGCCCGTATTTCAAGCCTCAATATGATATTCCAAATAAATATATATTTTTAGTTAGAAAAACTTCTTTTGGGTTCATTTTTTGCATCGTAACAACACACATATTTTTTGCGCACCTTGTTTTGAATGCGGTCAGCTATAGTTAAGTAAAATGATAAAAACCGCCCAGAAATTCCAATTGGAATGTTTTCCAATTGTAATTTGAAGGTTTTTATTATTTTATTTCACTTGTATTAAAGAGAAGGAATTTTTCACGTTTTCCAAATAACCCTGCATAAATTACCTTTATTACTAGCGGTAACCCGTAAAAAATGACGTGCTTTTACTTGTCGGTCCTTAAAGAATAAGTATGCATAATTTGGGTAAGATCTGTCAAATGGTGTAGATTTGTACAAAAAAATTATCGTGGGGAGAGGGTGGGGTAATTTTTTTTATTTTTATTTTTTTAATTATATTATTTAAAGAATATCGACAGGTCAGAATGACCCTAATTGATAGTCATTTAGGACAAGGTGATTAGTACAGTTACAATTTACGATGATACATTAAAATAAAACATTAATACATTATACAATATAAGTATACTACAGTAAGTGATTACAAGATGAACGGAGTTCACATTCTCCGCACGACATAATAGGCATGTAGGCTCCCAGGTCAACCAAGTCAGAAAATGTGTACCCGCGCTTTGTGGCTAAAAAATTTTTGTTTAGGTTGATTTCCAAAGAGTCCGTATTACACGCTCAAACTATTTTCGGTCAGGAGCGATATGCGTAATGCGAGAGAAGGGTATGTTACCCACCGTGTCCTAAAGAATGAGTATTTCTTTAAAAAAATAAATTTAAAAAGTTACGAACGTTACAGGAAGTTGCGAACAGACAGAAAACGAAATTATTATTTAATTGTGATAAATTATATAAGTCTCACAGAGACGAACATGAGAAACATGTATGGAAGCCTTTTGTACGATGGCGTAGGGCTTACAACCTGTATGAGCTGGCTGAATTGATCACTCTAAACAACGTTCACCAAATCCACCGTAAGAAGGGATGGAATTGGATGGAATACACATCAAATTTTTCAAAGTTATATATATGTTCCAAACAGGAATCATCCGTATATTTCAAGGGGCTATGCTAGTGACACCTTTTGTCTCTTCTCATGAAACAATATACACAGATTTCGTTGCCGGTAATGATACTTCTATGGAGTGTTAAGAAATATTATTTTTAATGTATATATATATATATATACGATATTCTTCCAAATTATTCAACTTATAGTCTAGAATACGCCTGAAAACCTTTTAGATTAAATTTTAAATTCAAGATTAGAAAACATTTTTTCTAATGTTGAATTTTTACAAAGTTACCTTTAAATTGCTGCCTCCCGATCCCGGATTGTAATAACGATTTTAGTAGATCACGGCGCTCCATTTCCAGCGGATAGGAAGTTCCTCACAATGCAACTCCATTACTCCTATCACCTCCGTGGATCTCCCCCCCCAAGCTATATTTGGACCGCATTCGGAATGAGACGGTACCAAGACTCGGGGACATCTCCGGGTGGCGCCTGACGTTATTCAATTCTAGGTTAGGACAAAACAATCCCTGGGAATTGTCTAATTTAATTAGAATTCACAACAGTATAAGCATGTATTCACTAGGGGACAAATTATCTCTCAACATCACGCGCGGCGTAGAGTCTACGTGACGTTGCAACGTCGCGCACTGTTCCGCGACGTCGCGCACAACATGGAAACACACAGCGGAAACGTTGCCATGCGCGCGGTACTCGAGCGAGCTCACGGGGACATCGGGCTGCGCGTCAGTATCACGTGGTATGTTTACAAGTGAATGCGCATGCGCTGTATCTGTCAACTGACATTAATGTGGGGAAACGAAATTATTGTTCTCCAACTCATCGCCGTACAATTTTGACATTCATTAATCTTCTCATACAACCTGTATGAGAAGATGAATGAATGTGACCGAAGCAAAAGTGGTGTGCCAATCCTCTCTGCCTACCCCTGCGGTGACACGGCGTGATGGTTAGTTTAGTGTGTATGACGTCTTTTTTGGACGTTTTTCAGGGTTTACGACCTGGCAGACTTTAGTGATCACTTTACACAATACAACATTCAGCGATTCCACCCATGATCGACCAGACATCAATCCAATTTGGAAAGTTGTATATGTGTCCACTATAATTTGAACATGCTACGAAAATATTGTGAAAAAAATGGTCTAAAAAGGAGAAAAAATTTAAATAACTTACAGGCGCATTCTAGTTTATATGTTTATAATTAGTATGAATGTCATATATTATGAATGAAAAAAAAATGTTTCTCAATTCTCTGGTAAAAAGAAACGTATACAGAAGTCTCATTATCAGCGGCGAAATGTATATACTGTTTCATGGAAATAACAAAGATGGCGGTGGCGTAGTTGTATTGGCTACATCGCGATCTCGACTGGCGCTAGTCTTAACGGATGTTATGGCATTGAGGCATCTTCTTCTTCTTCTTCCTTAGCCTGTTTCTCTCCACTGCTGGATGTAGGCCTCTTCCATTTTCTTCCACTCATCTCTGTTTCTCCCCCTTCGCATCCAGGTTCTTCCTGCTTGCTGGACTATGTATCGGCAACTTTTGTTCGGCGTCTTATTTCTTCATTTCTGATTTTATCTCGAAGGCTTACGCCGAGCATCTGCCTTTCCATGGCCCGCTGTGTACATTTTAATGTTTGTATGCTTTTTTCTGTTAGTGTGGCTGTTTCTAGTCTATATGTCAACATCGGTAGGATACATGTATCGAACATTTTTCTTTTCAGGCGTATTGGGATTTCTTTATTTTCAAACGAGTGTTTCAATTTACCAAATGCTGCCCAGCCCAGACCTATTCTTCTTGGTAGTTCTGCTGTTTGGTTTTCTTTCCCCAGCTTTATCTTATGACCAAGCTGGGGATTGGATATTGAGGCATGGAAATATGTATTTATCCTGTTCTGCCCGAGTTTAATAATTTTACTCCAAGTCTCCTTGCAGAGCTCCGGCGGGGAGACCAGGTGTTTGGTGTAAATCAAAGCTGATTTGCAAAAGTTTACGCGAGCGACTGTTTTGGGGTCGAACTTGTTTACCTTGCCTTAATAAAATCGGTAATTTAATTTGCGAGCTTTTCTGACGTCATTGAATTCAAAAAGGTTAAACGATTAACTCAAACTGTGGGTTCTAAACAATTTTATACTGAATCAACGAGGAGTCTACTCTAAATATTTAATTTAACTTTTTTTAAGCAAACTGAATTTTATATTTTTATTCAGAATATTTTGAGTATGTCCAAATTTTTCAGAACAGAACTGAATTGTTTGTCACAGGGACATCAATAATCAATTAATATATATTATAGATGTCTCACAGAAAACATCTATAATATACATGAACTCCAAAATCAATATAGATGTCTCGTTTAGCGACATCTGTAGTTATTCATGGGGAAGGAAAAAGCTTTGGTGCTAGCCGCTAGGGGGTCGTTAGAACTAGCATATAAAACGTGGCTCAAAAATTAAATATATATGCAACTTCCAAAAAATTAATAGACAAGGTGTAAAGTGATCACCTAAGCCAACCGTACGATAGGTCGTAAGTCCTATGGCCACCTAAAAAGGACTTCTATACCTACTCTCCCTCGAAAAAATACAGTTTCGTCTCTGGGAGACGTTTATAATATACATTAATTGATCATATTTTTATATCGAAAGACACGAAGACAAACTGGCTGCCCTCCATAGTGCAGTGGGTACGAAATATACTGGCTTCTTAAATATACAGCTCCGGGTTCGTTTCCCGATGAAGTCACAATGCATCTAAGTAATTTTTTCAGGGCAATGTACCTATTTTTGTTCTGCATTAAGGGGGAATACCTACTTGGACATTTAAAAAAATCGATTTTTAAATTTTCGCATTTTCTCTGAAAATTTCAAGCAAAAATTAAAAAAAATAACAGAGTTATTGCTCATAATGGTGGCTTTGTTGATTACGCACCGCGCCGCACGGCGCCGCGCTACACGCAGATAGCTAATAGAAACGTAAGACCTGTTTCTATTATGTTTGTGAAGAGTGCGCGATGATATAGGAATTCTAAGCAAGGTGGAGGAATTATATTATGGACATGGAATCGATGATTTTATGTAAGTTGAAAGGTTTGGCGATTTATTATTGCTCTAATTTCAAACGCGTTTTACTCGAAACCATGTTTTGAAAATCGGTGACCAAAATATCTCGGCAATCTCCGAACCGATCAACTTGAAATTTCTAGTGGTTATTCTATATATCTAGTCTTTGACGTAGGATATTTTTAAGTGACTTAGTTTTTTTATCGGAATAATAAACCCGAAATTTTCCCTAAAAACACTATTTTAAATTCAAACTCCCGCCATTTTGTCAAAAATCTATATTTTCAAAAACCCTTATGTCAAAAACTAAATTATAGTGTCAATTTTGTAAATATTTTTTTAATTTTTATTATTATTATCTATACAACTCAATGTCTGTCTGTCTGTTCTCTATACAAATCCACACCGTTTGTCCGATTCAATTCAAATTTTGCATACTTATGCTTTGGGACCCGGCGGGTAACATAGACAACATTTCCCCCCTATTCTCATACCCCTTCCTCTCTCTCCTCCTGACATATTTTCGATGCAAATCTGTACCGGTTGACCGATCGGACTTAAAATTTGTAAACTTATTCTTTAGGACTCGGCGGGTAACATAGGCGATATTTCCCCCCTATTCTCATACCCCTTCCCCTCCTCCTGACATATTTTCGATGCAAATCTGTACCGTTTGACCGATCGGACTCAAAATTAGGAAACTTATTCTTTAGGACTCGGCAGGTAACATAGGCTAGATTTCCCTTCTCCTTCTTTATCCCTTCCCCTCATTTTGATATATTTTCGATGCAAATCTATACCGTTCGAATCAAATCTTTGTTTCCCTCCACAAATTTATTTTCAACTTAATCCTTAACCCGTGCAACGCCGGGTACGAACAGCTAGTATTATATGTTTTTGATGATTACAGATGAAATGGGAGTGGTCACCGCGGAGGACCTTTTTTTTCGGCAGTCGACAAAATCCAAAAATTTTCCGCCAATGTTGAGTATTTTTTTATAATTTTTTTTTTGCATATTCTTAAAAGCATGTACTTTCATGTAAAAATAATACCAATACCAAAATTTATATAGGTTTTCTCATAAAAAAATCACAAAAATTGCCTTTTTTCGCGCTTTGGAGGTAGATATTCTCCCTTAATATTCAATTCAATTCAATTTATTTAATAATATGTACATTACAAACTAAGTGTTCAAGGCATACATATTATGGAAGTATATATCAAAATAATAATATTTAATAAATTAAAAATAACATAAAATCTGGTCAAGGTGTAGGAGAATCCCGCTTCAGAAAACCCCCTCAGACACATGGAACATATCAATACCCAAAGCGATTTTGTTCAGCATAGCTGTGGCTCTTCCAACAGGCATAACCATCGGCAGGTTGGTCCTGTATATTGGAATGTGAATCAATCTATGCTGACGATGTCTAAGGTAATTATCAGGAACATACAAACCAATGCTCTGCATAATTTCAGGGTTATCGATCATACCGCGCAACAATCGATAAAAATGTGTAATCAAATACGCATTCCTTCTAGTCTCTAGACTATTGTAGCCAAGCATACCCTGGAGAAACTCGGATGGGTAAAGCCAAGGATAAAGCCCGGTTTAATAATAATAATGGTGGTTTTGTGCAAGATGGAGGAGACGAAATATCCTAGGTCCTAGAGCGACGACATAAATAATATTTAGTGCGGCATCATACCCCGAGATCCTCTGTATCCCGCCTTTGAGCTCCGAATTCCTCGAACCCTTTGTGGGGGAGGGTCTTCAGGATGCTTGTCATCGTCGGTGTGAAATGTTGGCAAACTATTCCAAGGCCCGAAATGCCATGTTACATTGACTCGTAAATTTATTCCTCTTTGATTCTTTGTCTCCTTGGTGGTTATTATTTCAGAGTCACAATACAACCGTATGGAATTTAACTATATAATTAAAAAATTTCAATAACCTTTGGACTCCATGGGTGTATAATTTTTAATAGTTTGTTCGTGAAAGTCAAACAGAGTAAGCACTTAGGTATTTGAACTGTTTTTTTCTTGCAGCATGTCATAAACACTATCGAAAGATCGTAAGATAATGGCTTATAACAGCCTAGGGTGGTCTACGACCTTCGGGAAACATCAATAAACGTCTAGAAACGCCTGAGAAACCTAGAAGCGACGATAATGCTCTCCTAAGCACTATAAAATCGAGGAGGTTCGATAAACCTAACCTAACCTAACCTAAGTTTTTGGGATATAAATACGGAAGGGAGCCGCGGCGCGAGAGGAGAGTTGAGTTGTCGTATTGACAGTTGAAATCGGCCGCGAAGTACGCGCAGGACGACGCCCAGTGTGACCAATCGTGAGGAAATCGAAGCTTTAAATAAAGCGAATAATCGAGTGAAGTACCCAATCGACGAAATAAATCGGAGCGATCAATTTTCTAGCGAATATCAAATATGCGTTACCCAGCGATAATTAACTATTCATTTGCGAGTGATATGTTACATTGTGTAAAGTGATCACTTAAGCCAACCATACGATAGGTCATAAGTCCTTTGTACACCCAAAAGTCTTCTATACCTACTTTCCCATAAAAAACTACAGTTTCATCTCTGTGAGACATCTATAATATACATTAATTGATTAATAATGTCTCTGTGACATGAAATCCAGTACTGTCCTGAAAGATTTGAACAAACTCTAAATATTCTGAAAAAAAAACAAAAGTATTCCGGATCCCGATCCGTAGGTATCCCGCGGGATTGGAAATTCTAGCCTCGAGGCATCCCGAAAGGGCGATCCCGACTCGGGATTGCATTCCCTACTTGGGCGGGTGTCGTCACCTCGCCATGTGGCCGATTCGGTGTCATCGCTCGTTACCATCGCGTTATGGGCGGACATCGCCGCTGCGGCATACTTTTCGGAATGACTCGTCCCAGTGTTGCCGCAATATTAATTAATTATTAATGCGACGCGTAAACTTGACTTCGGGTCGCTTGACCTTTGGGCCCCCCCCGGCGAATTGTACCCAGGGTTGCCACACGTACTTTATTATAAAGTATTGTACGTTATTTCGGGTAATTCTACTCTATGCATTATGAGAAAGATAAGTACGCGAAAATACTTATTTATTTATTTCACATGATTTCATTTCTCTGGGATTCATTTTACTCATAACATACAAGAAAAGCTGATCGTAGAAATTTTTGCGTAAAACGGAACGAGAGAGTTACCGGGGTCGATGACGCTATCGATTGTTGCCGAATAGGTTCGATGATTGACGGTACACCCTGTGGCGTTCGCCACATAAACGCTCGTTTTTTAATGCAACCTAACCTCAAATGTCAACATAGTCAATGTCATTGTAAAAATTTATTGTTTGTTTTGTGTAAGGCGGATTGAGTGCAGTTAAAATACGATTAATTGGTTTTATAGAAATTTTTCTGTGACGAATAGCAAATGGCGAGACGAAAGAAACAAAGCGTCTCTGAATCTGATAAAATGAATGACTTATTTACTTTAACTTAAATAATATTGACTGCGAACATGCTGTGCAGTTGTTTATTAGTGATAATTATTTGTTAAAAGTTGCTAAAAGTGACGAAAAAAATGTTTTTGTGCAAAATAAAAAAGTAAAATGAATCGTACTTTATTTTGACACAATGCACTTTTTTTCTACATTTAATAACCAATGTTCTTTATTAGAGATGGGTCGTCGACGTATTTATCGTCGACGAAACGAGACCGTCCACGTCCGTCCATCGACGAGTCGATCAACTAGTTGAATTCGTCAACTAGTTGACGCGTCAACTTCGTTACGCGGACGTCGCGGACGTTCTATCTAAACATCGGGACGATGGTCAACTGTCTACGGTTCGACGCGACGCTGCTCGACGGCTCAACCGTTGGCTATTTTTATTACGTTAATTTTAAAAATTTAAAGAAGTTCGTAGGAATATAGTTTCGGGGAAAGTAAAACCGCTACTTGTGCTTATATGTAAAAAGAAATATTTTATTATTTATTTGTTTACGCACATTATAAGCTTTTACATATTGTTTTATATACTTCTTTCTATATATAATAAAGAAAGAAGTAGGTATATACAACAATATCAGGTGTAAGCAGTAAAATATTAGTTCAATAAAAAATAAAATAATTAAACAGAATTGTTTTATTTTATACAGCGCAAAATTGGGAATTCACCGAAACGTCGCAAAAATCAAGTAAAAAATAATAGATAATAGCTTATTAAGCCTATCTCACCCTACGCATGCATTCAAATTTCAAGTCTCTGTCATAGTTCGTGTACACAGATCTGAACTCTATGGTCGTGTACTTTAGAGTTGAAATGAAATTACCCGTCGAGCCGTCTATGACGTCTACAAGTCGACAGCGAGAGATGAGAGAGAAATAAACGGAGACGTTTTGTCTTGCTCTCGCTCGTTGCATTGCATTTACGAATTCAACTAGTCCATGCGATAAACGTCAGTCCATTCAACGCCCATCCCTATTCTTTATTTGCACAAAAAAAGGTGGCAACCCTAATTGTGCCGCACTGTACTTCACCACGTTTGACCTTATGTATTATTTCTGACAAATATCATTTTACACCCTGAAACGGGTTTAACCGCCGACTAAAGTCGACTGCGACTCCGTTCATACTCGTGTTTATAAATTTATTTGTTTTTAAATGTTCGCTCTCAGCTAAATATTGCATAAATGAACATTGGTTTTTTATGTTCCCGATAATTACCTTAGACATCGTCAGCATAGAGATTGTTTCACATTCCAATATACAGGACCAACCTGCCGATGGTTATGCCTGTTGGAAGAGCCACAGCTATGCTGAACAAAATCGCTTTAGGTATTGATATATTCCATGTGTCTGAGGGGGTTTTCCGAAGCAGGATTCTCCTACACCTTTGACCAGATTGTATATGTTATTTTTAATTGTTATATATAATTATATCTTCACAATATGTATGCGTTGAATTTAAAATTGTAATGTACATATTATTGAATAAATAAATTGACATTGAAATTGAAATATTGTAGTACTCGCAGAAAGCAATCGGCTGTAGCGGACACGGCCAGCGACTCCGTAATACCTATATTTTTACATTTTGAGAAAATTAAGCTGTTAACCTTCGTACAATTTTACCAACTAACGCGAAAAATCGTACCTTCTTATTATACAACTGTATTATACAAGCTGTAACCCGTCGAAAATGACGGTACTTTTACATGTCAGTTCCTGAAGAATAGGTATTTATTTATTTATAAAAATAAAGAAAATAAAGTTTAAATAGCAATAATTATTCCGAATTTTCTAACAATCTTTTGGCTACGGACCATTTTTTTGATATTAATAAGGGTTTACAAATTTTACATACAAATTATACAGAATCACAATAAGTAGGATTTTCTGCCATGGTTTCCATTGAGACTAAATACATAAATAAATTGGACGCATCGAATTCACTGCGATTAAAAGTGAATAAAATTAAAGTCGGTACTAATGCTGTTATGACAAGAAATATGCAACAAATGCATCCTTCCCATTAAAATATCACATATTAATATTTTTCGTATTGAAAATTTTCGATTATATTTAGACGTTTTTCTTACTTGAACATTCTTTCGCGTAGTTACAATATGTATTGGGAATATGTGAGACAGGAGGTGAGTCCCGAAAATTGATTTTTTTTTTTTGGCGGGTCGCGGTCCTGTCAACCTTGGAAACCACTGGGTTGAACAATTGTTTTTTTCGTGGTAATATTTGATTCAAATATTACCAAGACAAATCAGCAAAAATGCTCGTTTCTTTTTTGCTACCGATGACACTGCAAGAATTTAAATTTCGCGACGCTTTCAAATATATGTATATCGTGTCAGAAATTGCAAATGGTAAGAGCAAAATAATTTTTGGTTCAGTGTAATTTTCCCTCGATGTCTTATCCATCGACACCGGGCTTTCTTTTACACTTATCATGCGCGCTGTTGCGCTCGATGGAAAGCGAACGATCCCTGCACGGCCGACCTTATTGCGTTGACCCAATCAGCGTTAATGACTTTCTCCAAACGGCGACTCCAAAAGTGTGCATCCGTCACACCCGCGGGCTGAATGTGCCAGTACTTATAATTAGTAATTAATACTTAACTAGCTGTGCCCGCGCGGCTTCGCACGCGTAGATTTTTAGTATACTGTTTGGATCGTCATAGAACTTTCGCGAACCTTCTAGAACATTCTAGAACTTTCAAGAAATTTATCGAATGTGCAGGAACCTTCTAGACACACCGACACATTCCGCCGCTCAGTTCAGAAACTTATAGAACTTTCGGGAATTTTCCCCTTCCAGAACTTTCTAGAGCAGGTTTTTCCGGAACCTTCTAGACTCACCGACACATTTGGCGCGCCTATTTTGAAACAATCTGGAGCATTTGCGGCCTTCCCATAACAAAACAATGTGCTGGAAAGCACATTTTCGTCATCCACTCCCACCCACGCAAGCCACCCCCACCAAACTCGCATATTTTCGATGTGACACCAAAGGCAATCCACCACCATAACCACCGGTGGAAGGTTGTGGAGAAAACTTGGCGGATAGGGAAACGCGGGTTTTCTTTATATATATATATATATAGATATTATCTATATATATATATATAATATTATATATATATTGATTTTTGTACAAATTGTACTGAACATGTTAAATATTAAAACAGGAACATATAGAGTATAATAACTCTCAATGAACATGTATCGAATCGCCTCTTATTGAAAATGGAATTATGGTTTGGGGGAGAGCTGGGGAAACATCCCTCAATCAACTTTTAATATTAAAACATTCAGATTCACAATTTATCTGTTCGAAGAATATTTTTTCTTCTGTGTGAAGGCTTGAACTTTGTGGTGACATTATTATTAAAATAAAATACTGGATTCTTCACCTCCTCATTTGACGACTCTGCAATGGGATTCAAAACGTCGGACAGAAAAGCCGTACAAATAAGGCAAAATATCCCAGAAAACTCAAACCAGAACATTCTGAACGGCCGTGAAAACCTAACAACATGTATTACACTTCTTTTTTGATAATAACTTATATTTTAATACAGTAAAGGTTTCTTTCTTGCGCAGTGCTTGTGGAATGGCAGGCCTGTGTTTTATTAGCTAACTGACGGTGTCCGCGTAGATTTTTAGTAACTTTAGTCATATTTTAGTTGTTGTTGTCTTTAGTTGTAAAATAGGTCACCACGAAAAGCCCGTTTATTATATATGGCCTATGTCCACCCTGAAAGTCCATTCTAAATGTTGGTGAAAGGATTTTTGAAATCGGATGAGTAGTTTGGGAGATTACCTCCTACATCCAAACTTACAAACTTTACCTCTGTATATATTAGTATAGATTATTTAGATTAATTCTTCATTTTAGAGATATATACTGCATGGATACTGACTATTGTCTCGATCAAAGTTTTTCAAGCTTTGGGTCGCGACCCAAAAGGGTATCGCCAGGTGTTACTCGGGGGGGGGGCAGGTAAAAGTAAAAAGGGTTGTAGGTCGTATACTGTAATAAAAGTACAACATCTTCAGTGAGAAGGCTGTGCCTGCTTATTTTTCAATAAATTGTGGTTGTATTTTTGAGTCGTCTACAATCAAATCATTTTCTAATTGAATCACATTTCTCTTATTAGTTTTTATATTTACCATTGAAGAGAACGTTTCTTCACATAGGTCACATAGGTAAGAAGTGGCGAATGGCACTAACAATTTTAGAGCTTCTCTTGCCAGCTCTGTATATTCTTTTCTTCTCTTCATCCAGAAGATGTTAATTCTTTGCGAATTGAATTCCATTTTATGCACGCCGTCAGCAGCTAAATCTATAAGTAGATTCCTGATCGTTCTGTAGGCGAGTTAGTGCGTGCTAGTATTTAACAAGATTAACACGTAATAAATATTGGTGAAAGGTTAACAGTACTATGGTTGTGGTTTATAGTGTTGTGAACATAGTAGTATAGGTCCTGACGAAGAGACGGGTACGTCTCGAAACCGGTAGACCTAAAATTTGGTATGACCTAAGTTTATACTAATTTCACTAACACACTAACAGATCGGCCAGTGGTATTGACATATCCAAAAAAAAGATTTAGTACCCATCTTCGCCCAGTGGCAGCTTCGGTATCCAGTTCTGGATAATGACTTAATTTTTAAACGTTCTTCTGCATGAAGGCGGTAACTTTATGGTGACATTATTATTAAGATAAATTACAAATCACTTTGTTTTCACCATTTTATGTGACCATACATTTAATATTAACACAGGTTTAAAATTTTAACATTTCAGCTATAAGATCCCACAAATAAATAATTTAGAAATACTTGAAATTAGGAAAAACGTTAATATTAATTCTAATATAATAAATACGCAGACAAAATTTTTGCATAATCCTATTTTGAATATTATTCCACTTAATATTCCATCCTCTCCAGATGACCCATAATAATTAACACCTCGAACCCCCCCCCTCCCCTCACCTACCCCCTCAGCCATCCCTTCACCGTAACACAATTGCTTGGATTAACTTATTAAAATTTTTAGTACACGAATAATCCTGAAGAAGGGAACATTGTTCTCGAAACATGTAGATTGTTTAATCTAATAAAGAGGTGAAAACAAAGTGATTTGTGTTTTATTTTAATAGTTTTATTATGGACCCGTGGGGTCGCCAAAATTCTTTTACTTGTAAAGGGGTCGCGTATCCAAAAAGGTTGAAAAACACTGGTCCAGATGAAGCCTGTAGAGCTTCGTCAGTACTCTTCTCACGAATGTCTCATAAAATTAAGGTTACGCCATTGTGCCCAAAATGAGAATAAGATTTGGTAACTCTTTCGGATGGTTTTGGCATCCATGGCTTATAAGGTTTCCGCCCAATGCAGAAAAACATCTGCATAATTAATGGTGGACGTACGACGCAATACAAATCTGAGTATACCATACCTGCTTAGATTGTTTTGTGTTTCCTTATTTTCATTTATTAAAACCAAATTTATTAATCAATTAGAAAAATCAAATCAATGAAAACATATTTTGGGATTCGAACCCAGATCACCTAGCTTTCCGGGTAGGTATGTTACCAATTACACCATAGCAGCCTGGTATCTTTCCGTTAATATATCGACCTTATCTGTAAGTGTCATTCATTAATTGATTAACATTTATTATCCATTTTAAGGGTAATCCACTTTTTCTGGTGCGGTAGGCACAAAATAATTTGTGTAACTGCCGCTAGGAGACGCCAGAATTAACCGTTTAATTCACATTTTAATTTTTGGACACATTTGATACCACACACATATATTATATTCAAGAACACATTCTTATTGCGAAGCTGCAATTTTTCGGAACAAAGTTCTGTGAAATTTAAAATCAACGAAAAAATATTTTGGCTGCTACCGGGATTCGACCCTGGGTTCAACCAACTGAGAAGCTTGGCGTTGGTATTTTTGAAATAACAGTAAAATAACCTATTTATTAATATAATTAAACTAGTTAACTTTGTTTACACCACTAAAATTTAATTGGTAAAACCAACCGGTTTCGGAAACGACGTTCCTTCATCAGGGTATACCCAATACTAATTGAACTTTACAAAAATTATAAACAATCATACTGCAGTGTTAAGTGTTCAAATGGGGGTAAATAGTGGGGGGTGCGAAAGAAACAGGTGATAGGGAACATGTTAAAAATAGGACTGTAAGTTAAATTTTTTTGGTTAATAATAGATTCATTATTATTTATAGCTTTCTTAATCTCTAGGGCCTCTAAATTATATTCTTCACATTAATAGTAAAAGTAGACGCCTTAATAATTTAGAGGCCGTAGAGATTAAGAAAGCTATAAATAATAATGAATCTATTATTAACAACCAAAAAAGTTTAACTTACAGTCCTATTTTGAATATGTTCCCTTTCACCATATCACCTGTTTCTTTCGCACCCCCCACTATTTACCCCCATTTGGACACTTAACACTGAAGTATGATTGTTTATAATTTTTGTAAAGTTCAATTAGTATTAAGTATACCCTGATGAAGGAACGTCGTTTCCGAAACCAGTTGGTTTTACCAAATAAATTTTAGTGGTGTAAACAAAGTTAACTAGTTTAATTTAATTCTATTCATAATGAATAACCCCAAAGTAATAGCAAAATACAACAGTATATAACCTATTTATTGTCAGTGCGTAAATGTCTAAATGATAAATACTTGTAAGATGACGCCCACCCAGCTTGTGAGCCCCACAAGTGATGTGCAATATCGTCTGCGAAGTGCAGTCCTGTAGGCGCAGCGCTGTCTGGCATGCAGTGTCCGAGTGCACTTGACCGGTGTTGCAGTTATTTCATCAATATTATTGTTACGCGCGCCTGCACAGTGAGCTAGATGCTGGACGCACACTGCTGTACTCAGTTCACGCTAGATAATTCTGCGAGAGATACGTTTAAATCTAATTCCATTCCGTTTAAGACTGATTTATTTATTAAGACACAGCCATTTAGTGAAAACAACTGCATTCATACATTAAACTAACGGTAGAATCTAGTTGTACTCTTCTTCTTCTTTTTCTTTTAGTAGATCTGTAAATCTACAGAAAACCACGCCTCCTGGGATGACGAGGTCCAGCTATTCCTCCATCTTTTCGGTAGTCTTCCCGGTAGGCATCGCTGTATGCACGAGTCTGTCACTGTCCATTCTGGCTTCGTGATCCCGCCAGAATCTCCTTCTGGATCTACTCCGTCGTGTAATGTCCTATATTTTGCATGTTTTCCTTATTTCCTTTCCTTTCTATAACATGAGAACCCTGGAACATAGAAGAGCACGAGCTGATCAAATACTACTCTTCAAGTTACTTCAGGGACATATTGACTGTCCCAGCCAATTGGAGCTGGTTTCTCTCCACGCTCCATCAAGGCGAACCCGACAGTCCGTGCTCTTCCATGTACCCACAAGCAGAACCTCTTATGCACAGAACTCATTCATCCAGCGAACATGCAAAGCATACAATGACCACTTCAATGACATTGATATATTTAATACCAACATCTCAGCTCTTAAAAATCGTATTTAAACCGCTTATATTATATTACTAGTTTCTATATCTTCACCGGATTAACTGAGACCGACCATCATCATACACACACCACAGCCAAACCCTCATCACTCTTTACACATACCACCATATCTGTGTACGTCACGCACAGAATACATACGCACTCCACTCAGCCACAATCCCATACACCTCACTCCACTTCCCCCTCTAACTCCCACTCCTATCTATCCCTCTATTTAATATATGTCCTCTTTATTGCTTGACTTAACATTTTATGCCGTGGATCTCTATAATTGGTCTACGAATTACCCAATACGTTATGTATTATTATAATAAATTGTATACTGTTGAGATTCCCAAAATAAAAAAATAAAATAAAAAAAAATTATTATGTCTTCATTTCGGACACTGTTACGTAGAGTTTTTCCAGTAATGGATCTCAGCACCTTCATTCATTTCATTCACTCAGTTGTTCCGAGGAGTCCTTTGGTGCGGACAGTGTCAGCCCGCGTTTCTAATAACGTCAGTTTACAAAAAATTGAAAAACGCTCTGGAGTTGTTGGTATGTCATACCAAAAATAGACTGGAGTGCAAAGGGTTAAGCTATTACGTACAAAATATTACTGTGCCTTAGTGAAATTGTATAATGATTATTTTTTTCTTTATTTTTTTTTTTAAATTAAGCGATCTTTACTTTCTGTTTACCTATTACTATTCCATTGCATTTTTTTAACGCACTTTTTTGTCAGCAGGTATGCCCGCCCGAGAGGAGCTTCACTAGGCTAAACTTTAGACATCGAACCGAGGCTGATTCGGGTTAAGGTACGTTATGGAGATTTGTATCGATATTCGATTACGCGCGTACAAAAGCGCTTTCACGTGTTCGCGCATAATCATTCGGGTTGAAATTGTACGCGTGATTAATGGCCGAACATCCGTCCTTCGAGCGACGCCCGCTTATCCGTCTTTCCCATTCAGTGCCGCCGCAATAAAGATACAGATACACATGCTTATTTAGTGGCATGCCCTAACAACTGTACACACTTGCTCATTACTGGCATGCTTATTAGTGGCGTGCTCTTGTCGTAGAATAGAGACGCTCTTGTTCAAAATGGAAACTTTGCAAACCGAAATCGAAAATTCAAGTGAACCAATAAATCAAAACGGTTCCCGAGTTTCCATCCGCACATTTTATAATTTTTATTGTAAGATTTGAATCATTCACGCCTTTTAATAAAGTTTCATAAACATTATTTCTCGCTATATTATTTTTTTACACAACGGTGACCGAGTATTCCACAGACATTCGTGATTCCTATAAGTCACGAAAAGTAATGTTTTATCATCTCCCCAACGCGTCATATTTGTTTCATCTGTCGCGGACTGAGAAGATTGCATTGATAATACTAGCCGCGAAGCCCGCGAATGACATAAGCATGCTCTTAATAAGCAAGCCTGTTCACACATGCTCCAAAGATACCCCTTCTCATGGTGAATGACAGTGGCATGCTCATTACTAGTGTGGAGGTGGATGAGTCCTCCGGTTTTGGTTAGAGTTGAACTCAAGGGTCACCACTCCGTTTGTAGAGTCGGAGATCTCTGCTGCGGTTGATGATGTAAAAGTCGCGATGGTTTGACAAAATTGATTTGATTACAAAAACACAAGTTATAAAGAACACACTAGTGTACAACGGTTACAATTGAAAGGCGCGAAGTCGAAGGTATGCCGGCCAGGGCTTCCGCTGTATCCGAGAAGCCCCGCTGGAGTGAGATAGTTTGTTCTGCGGGCGCGTGCTTATATAGTCATTCAGAACAAAGGAATCGGGGGTGTTACGATTTCCTCTTTACTCGGCCGCTCGTGTGGGTATTTAGCTTAGATCAGCGAGGTGCGTTTCGTCACTCCGATAGTCCATGCCCTCTGCTATACCTCGCCTTTGTACTCGGTCATCGGTCTGACTTCATTTGCCTTGCTCGGCAATCTTGTCTCAACCTCTGTATCGAGGGCGACGGCCTGCCGTACTCGACGTCAGCATCTGTGGTAACCCATTACGCGGGTGTCTGTGTATGTGTCTCGGGCCACCACACTAGCAATGTGCGTACACACATGCCACTAATATACTGCGCATGCTCACGTGCCGCTAATAAGCTTGTGTATCAGTAGCTTAATGCGTAATTCGAAAAGTTTGCCTTTGCGCGTAGGCCGTCCCGCCTCGTAGCCACCGAGTCGGAGGGCCGCGGGCAGAGGGGACTCTTGAGCCCTCGGCGCCCGAACAGGTGGGCCTCGTGCGATGCGGTGATTTTAATTAGTTTCGTTTTAACGCGTCGAGATTAAAATAATGGCGCGAAAACTTGCGGAATAAATATTATTCGGCGATCTGAATGGCTTCGTTAAAAAAAAGTTATATCAACCCTTAAAACTGATATTAGCAAAACAGGAATGATCTGAAATTTTTTAATGAGACACTACAACAGAATACTGAGTTCAAATTACACAAAAAACAATACATTAGGTACAAAATGAGACGCAAACAGAATACTAAGTTCAAATTATACAAAAAACCACACATTAGGTACAAAATGCGCCAAAAAACAATACATTAGGTTTAAAATACACAAAAAACAATACATTAGGTGCAAAATACACAAAACACGATACATTAGGTACAACGTATACAAAAAACAATACATTAGGTACAAAATACACAAAAAACAATACTTTAGATACAAAAACAATACATTAGTTACAAAATACAAAAAAACAATACATTAGGTAAAAAATAAACAAAAAACAATACATTATGTTCTCATCAAACATAAACCAATATCATAATTACAAAGTATCTGCGGTCTGCAAGTGCATACATTTAATGCTATGCAAGCATGTACGAAGTGGCAAATATGTATGTAATTAGGCTTGTACAGTGCGTGTGGCGAATAAGCAAACAAAGTAAAATTGATAAAACTTATTATTGATAGAGAATAACATGAACATTGCAAATCTAAAAACGAGTGTTGCGGTTGTAATGGCCAAGGTAATTATCATTAATAAAGAATGGATATTATGTGTGTTTAGGGGTTCAGATTATTGTCAAAAATTTTTGAAAATTAATGTAATACCTACTGGGTAGTAGATGTCGAAATAAAAAATAAAATGAATTAGTTTATATTATTGATGAATTTGGCATTAACATTGTAATTATTATTCATATTGAATGGATGGAATGAATTGAAAACATAATTAGGCTGTCTCTAGTTGAGTTTAATTATATTTTCCCTCTTTCCCTTTATCAGGATACAACGTATACTGAAAAAATCTAATTTGTAGTATAGACATTACCAAATACAAAAATAAATATATGGGAGTTGAGTAAATAACTAATAACTAATGTGAAAACAAATTTAAAAGGCAACTTTTTAAAAACTATACATGGAATTAAAATTTTTTGTATGCCTTGTATCCTGATGAATATACCATTGGCAACGAAACTTGTTGATTTTGTAAATAATGTATTATTTTTAAAATATAAGTGATGTTACCACAAAGTTATTGAAAAAGAGTTAACATTGTTTATGTTTTCCATACATTTTTATAAACATCACGTAGTTTTGTGCAGTAGTAGTACAGAATCGTTGTTGTTTATTTTATATTGAAGATTTTATTTTATAAGAATTTATTTTAATATAAGAGTTTATTTTATATGAATTGTTTATTTTATATTTTAATATATCATACAATTGTGAATCGTAAACTATTTATCATAACTTTCTTTATATCTTCATTTACTTATTCTTCTCTTCATTTTCTTTTATCTTTTTATTATTGTGTTTGATATTTCTGTGTTAACCCGCTCAGTTGTTACCGTGTCTGGTGGACACTGATAACGAATGATCCTGTCTCTTTTACCATAAGCCTCGGTCTAGCTATGAATACAGGGAACAACTTTTGTATTACAACAAACACTAATTAAAAAAAATTAAAAAATTATCCCCATCGAAATATTGGTCAAAAAGCATTGATTTTGAAATCTCTAGAAAAGTGGCATTTATTGGAGAATGGTAATTATTTTTCCACTTATTCTTACAAAATACTTTGTACTATCACATAATTAATTAAAATCATACGTAATTAATCTTACATACGCAAATTTAGTTGTTTGGATTAGATATACCTATATCTATGCATACTTTTATTCTAATTGATTCATCTAATAAGTAACTTTCGTTAGGTGAATTTGATTCTAGAATTACCAAGAAATGTCGTTGCACTAAGTACATAACAACTAAGTGATTCGCCACATTGTCAATTGTTTACCCTGTTTTTTTAATTCAAACTTTTAATTAAAGAGTTAAGGTTGTTATTACGGTCGTTAGACATATTTACCTGTAATTTCGGATATTTTATACACACCGTATGTATTACCGAGAAGCGAATCTCGACGTTTCGTTGAATACTTATCGTCATCAGGAGGACGACCTTTACCTGCGGAGGTGGAGGTCGGACCGATTAAAGGTGCTGCTTTGTTGTGGAGTGTTTTCTTCTACAATAGAGGTCGCCAGTGTGCAATATGTACTAGTTACGTCGGCGGATTTTACTGCGACTTCTCTCAAGTGTTGAATCAGTGTCGTTAGAACTTTTAAATTTAAATTTAAATATTCTATCAGTACGAGGTGTACTTTTTAATTTAATTTACCAACCTAACGACGCGCCGTAATGTTAGGCTGGTCACACAGGTTGTGTTTTGCTTCCGAAGTTTGGTTGGGGACCAAGTTTCCGAACGTATTTAGATACTAATTTCTATTTTTGTACCTTCTTGAAATAATATCGTTTCAAGTACTATATTAAAAATGCTGTAACTCTCTCTGAGCGTAGCATTTTTATTTTCACACGGTATTTATGTTGATGAAATGGTGTTTGATTAGAGGCTATCCGGGAAGCGTAGCAACTCTGAAAAAATATGTTGAGCTTGGTAAATTTGCTTATTTTAAATAGCAATCAATAATAGAAACATCTACTCACAATGATTTGTTTTTTTTATTATTTTTTTAATGAGACACTAGATACAAAAAACATAAAAAATAATACATAATTTGTTGAGGCGCATCTTCGGACCGGTTCCAGAAAATGGATCATCTTAATTATCAGAAAAGGATAGAGAATCTTCCAAGTTGTGAGAGAACCACAATACCAACACTCACAACAACACATCGGCCCTGAAGATGGGCCCTGCAATGAGATCCGAAACGTTAGATAAAAAAGGTTAGAGAATACTGATACGTAAGCGCGCCAACGCGAGGTGAAAGAAAATATTAGACTTTTCCTGTATACACACACCTATTAAAACAAAAAAATTTCTGATTCTAAATTTTTTTTTTTTAATTTAAAAAGATTTAAACTCATATTTAAGATATGCGCTTTAGAAAATCCCTCATCATATTGAGAGGAACAAATATTTATTTATTTCAATTTACGAAACAGAAGTACCTTTTATATGCAAGAAATCCAAAGAGTAGAACAGCAAAAAATTACAGAATTGACGTAGTAAAGATAGTTGTTTTTAAAGTTATAACAGTAATTTAGAAAAAGGAGGTGTGAAGTATATAAGATAAAACATGATTTAGAAAAAGAAGATTTGCAGTATATACAAGGTTAAACAAATAGGTAAAATAAAATAAATAATATCTTTAAATAAAATAACTATTTGTATAACACCACTTAATTGAGTTTAAACCAACTAGTTTCAACTCACACCTGAGTCTTCACCAGGGTTCAGTATTAACTAAACATAAACAGAATTACAAGCAATCAAGAAAGCATTAAGGGAAGAAAGAGACAGAACGTCAACTGTGGTGGGGGTTGGGTGAAAGAGAGCGGGTATGGGTGGGTGCAGTTAATTGGAAGGGGAATATATCTAGAATTGGACTGTGCGACAAATCTAATTGTTTATTAAGTAAATATTTTTTATCTATTTTTAATGATTTTTTATTTGTAATGCTTCCAAATTATTGAGACGCATACCTATGGACTAGAAACAGCAACGCTAACAGAAAAAAGCATACAAAAATTAAAATGTACACAGCGGGCCATGGAAAGGCGTAAGCCTTTGAGATAGAATCAGAAATGAAGAAATAAGACGCCGAACAAAAGTTTCCGATATTATGGACCGTATTGCAAAACTTAAATGGCAGTGGGCTGGACATATGGCTCGACAGGAGGATACTAGATGGGCACCCAGAATCCTACAGTGGAGGCCCTGGACAAAAAATAGAAGCGTCGGAAGACCTCCCAAAAGTTGGTCTGATGACAAAGTCCAGCAAGCAGGAAGAACTTGATGCGAAGGGGTAGAAATAGAGATGAGTGGAAGAAAATGGAAGAGGCCTACATCCAGCAGTGGAGGGAAAATGGCAAAGGAAGAAGTAGAAGATACCTACGTTATTTCTATGAAGTACCTCTACACCCGAGGATTGGTCAAATGTGTGGTGTTATACAAATAGTTATTTTATTTAAAGATATTGTGTCTCACCACAATGTGTTTGCTTCGTGTGAAAAATTAAATAAATAATTTACAAATTATACAACAGAGTTATTTGCTTGGTTGGTTTTATATTATTGCACGTTTGATAATTTGGTACGGCGAATGCTGCGCGTGTCGAACGAACAGAGATTATTAACTACATATGGCCAATCGAGATTAAGTTAATAACTTTATGAAGAAATGTAACCAGAAATGGAATTCCATCGTAGATTGCTCCAGGACCACCCGGAATGTAGTTTCTTGGGAATATTTAGAGAAGAGGTTGGAATAAACGGGTTGGCGGTGGTCCTTTTGGGAATCCCGCTTTACGACATCGAGGGCGCCGAGGGAAAAATGACGTCGGACTGAATTGTGTGAAGATATGATCGCCGACGAGACTAAAGTGAAGAGACAACGTGTATCCGAGTACGAATAAATGAAGATAAGTACTTTAAAGTAAATGACAAAAATGTTCTGTTTTTTTTCTTCTTTTTTTTTCGCACGTTTCTCCGGAGAAGTGTGCGGGCAGAGATGATAGAACACACACACTCTTATATCCTGGCCATTCTTGTCTCGTCCGCTTTCATACATCTTCTCTAATAACATATTTTTTAACAGGGCCGTCCAATAATATTTATAATGTTATCACGTCATTATCAGGTCTTTCACGGACCACTCTTACTACTGTTGGTTTTAAAACTTGTCTCTTTTTGTATGCTTTTATTTATCTCTCTTTTTCTGATGTTTGTTGTGGTGGAATCTTGTAATTGATTTTTCGCCAACTTCCCGACTAGCTCTGAATCTTTCAGCATTTACGTAAAGTACGTAAGTAAGTATTACGATTCAAATTTATAATCGCAAACAAGAGCCGCAGAAGCAGCCGAAGAACATGCCGTTCGAAAATATCTTTTAACTTTAAAACGACGTGTTGGCATAATTCAAGATCGTGGTCCCACGGGTTATATAACAGATCGGGCTGAGAAAAATATTTCTCGATATAATTGAATGTTTTGATTACAAAATTAAAGACAATTGATGCTTGCATAATAACATTAATATAGGCATTAAAACCTCAAACGCTCCTCCTTTGCGTGACATTCATATAGCACTGTCAATAATTGCATTCAGAGCACTATTCACTTTATTTTTCGCAGTCACCAGTCTGACTTGATTCACTCTCCTCCACACATGGGACATCATGCACTGCGGAACAGCTTCTCTATTAGCTTCTAAAACGGCATGGTTTTCGCGGTGTTTTTAGGCTGGCCGCCCTGACCCAAGAGAAAGGATGCGCGCGCACGGGCGCGCCCTCTTCTTCTCCCCGTCTACGATAGTATAAGGTAACGCCGTACTCCCAAAGTGAGAACACGCTACAGTTTTGTATGTAATTTTTTTTCTGCTCAGAAATCTACCCAATCTCCTTGGCCTACGTTTCAGAGCCCATTGAAGGCCATTGAAGAGCCACTTGAAGAACATAAAAGAGCCGTAAAAAACTTTAATTTTAATTCAGAAATGGCAGAGCATGCCAAAATGGAGGGAAATAAGTTTGATTCGAAATCATTATATGGGTGCAATAAAGGAAGAAGAATGGACATCTTGGAGATTTTAGAAATAAATAATTAACATCCAGATACCACCCATAACCTCTCCACTCCTATCCATTCTAACCCCGCTCCCGACCCCCACCACCGTTACACCCACCCAATCCCTATAAATTCTGTCTCGAATTAATTTAATTTAATTGTTAAACGTGTTGTTATTGACAATGGGAGATATCCCGAAAACGTTCTAACAATTCAAAATAAATATATAGTGGAATAAAACAGTGTTGTTTACCCTCATTTTTTAAAATATTAAAAATGAATTTCCACAATGTTACAAACAAAACTTGAACATTTCCCATTGGAGGGTTCATCTCAGGGCTGACGTTCTAAAGAACTGCGCGGACTTTATTGGTCACTGAGCCTACCCTAGTCCGTTATAAAATATGGAGGTCCCTTTGATGCCGTTTATCGAATTTTTAATCTAGGTCGTTGTAGTTCTTCCATAAGGGAACTAAAATAGACGGAGATACCTACCCTGCGGGATGACAAGGGTCCCTTTGAATCGACATGAAACGATTTTAAAATATATCCGTTTCGAGGACGCGCTGGAAAATGAATGGCGGTGTGGTTAATAATTATGTGATGTGATGATGGCGGTAATATCATAAAGGACTTTGCAGGATATGTTTGCTCGCCACTTAAACATTAAATGTGATGTGAAGTTTTATGCAAGCACTGGTCTGGTTAGCGGTATAAAACCACACTGTGATTAACCATGCCTCTCCGTTGGTCTGCAGCAATAATATTTTTGGCCGTAGGCGCTTTTAAAACCACGCCTCATATGTATCTATACTAATATTATAAAGAGGAAAGATTTGATTGTTTGTTTGCATTGAATAGGCTCCGAAACTACTGGACCGATATGAAAAATTCTTTGACATTTAGAATCCTACATTATCCCTGATGAACATAAGCTATAGAATATTTTAAAAAATGTTAGGGATCCTTATGAAAACTACGATAATGTAACCCAACGTGTGAAAAAAATACCAAAAAAAAAAACTTACATCGCTGTGGAAATTATTGACAATAGAGCAAAGTGATGTACAACAGTTTTATAGAAGACATTAATATCTACAAAAAAGTTTAAGGTACCATATATCTAAGTATTACAGTTATGTTACAATAACTTATGTTAACATTAAATGGAAACATTGTTTTTTAGAGCACAGGGGAACCTTTGTTTTCCCTCAAAAACTTATTTTTTTACTTAATCCTTAACCCGTGCAACGCCGGGTATGAACAGCTAGTATTTAATATATTGGCGTGGCGTGGTTTTGGGAGACGAATGAAAACACAGGACATTATTTAGAAACTTATTTATTATAATTAATTCACAATGCTACTACATGAGTACACTATTTTTTAAATCACACTATTTCGCAATTTATCACTCGTCTGTGAAAACTTTGTATCACTGCGCCACGTTCATGTTAAGGCAAACCTATATACCTTTTTATGGTGTCGACGCTAGTTATAAATGAATACATATCTACAGGCCTAATGCACAGTTTGAATCATTAGACGAATTAATTCAATCATAAAATTCTATCCTAATCCAACCGTGCGTTCATCCGTCTGTCTATCCGTCCGTCCGTCCTTCGTAACTTCTTTATAGTAAATTTTTATCTTTTTTTTTGTACTGTAATTCTTTTTATTATTTATATAAATAAATAAATACTTATTCCTTAGGAATCGACATGTAAAAGTACCGTCATTTTTGATAGGTTACAGCTAGTATTAAAATAAAAATATATAAATTTATTTACATACACAAAAACGTGGTGTAGAAATATACAATACCTTACAGGTAGATCGATGACTCAAGTATGAGTTGAAAACGTTCAAGCAACAATGTCCTTATATTGATTGTTAGTTCTACGATAAATTTGCCTTTTTTATAATATTTGTGATTTCTTTTTTGTAAAACGTTGGACCATCTCATAGTAACTTATATGAAAAATTATATGAAGAAATTATGAAAAAAAATGCAAACTTTGAAGTCGCTTAACTCTTTAACTTCTGATATTAAGAACTTGTTGCTTGAGCATTTCGGACTCGTAATTAAGGCAGAAATCTACCTGTAAAGTATTGTCGACCAGCTCTGTTACATCCCCTTATTATTACGCGGTAGCCTGAAACAGAGATATAAAATCAATCTGGTGTATTCGCTACCTGGTTCTTCCGTGAAACGGTGTGATGCCGAAGATAATAAAAGAGTGGACGCGTCTGGTCCAATCGCAGTGTCCAGTTTATTGGAATAATAGAGGACCCCGCGCCGTACCAAACAGCGGACGCAAAGCGAAAACATGGACCAATTTTCCGGTCATCGAGTTCCACACACGGGTGAGCGACCACCACTACCACAGTCCGACAGTGTGACAGTGTGTGTGTGTGTTGTATACTCGGCGGCGGACGATACAGTCGGCGAAATGGGGATTTATCCCACGTGTAGTTTATTTAATTAAATTTTTTTTTTCTTCAAACACAGCAAAATTATTTTGCAGTGACATTATAATTATAATTTATGGAATTAAACTTTGCTTACACCACTATTTTATTATTGAAAAAATTCGACACGTTTCGAAGCCAACGGCTTCTTCGTCAGGATAACAAAAATAGCATTTAAAAAAGTAACCCATAAAAGCCGAGTTTTTATTACACTCCCTTTCGTTGTAAAATATAACAACAATTAAAGACGAATTAAAACATATAACGTAACACTAAACTTACAGGAATTTAATATATTTCTAAAATTTCAGATGTTTTGAGCTTTGGTAAGACACTTCATGCTTTGAAGATTAAATTCTAAAAAGATTTGTCAGTCAATTTAGATTTTCGACAGTAGTGAAGTACCTATTGTACACCGACGGAGTAATTCAAATTTTGAAAATATTCCGCGACGTTATCGGGCCGCCGTTGCTAATCAAACTTTTCTAATGATTCCAATTTGAAAAAATCAATAAAATTTCTAAAAATCCGAAATTATACTATAATTATTAATTTTTTAACTAAAATTTGATAGATCTTCTTGATCGTCGCCACGAGTGTACTTGCCAAGTTTCAGCTCGATTGGATCACGGGAAAAGGGTCAAAAATCGATCCAAAGTTTTTTTTTGACGGCAAGCCGGCAAGCAAGCAGACGCGTTAATACAAAGGGAGTAAAAATAACAAAGTTATAGCTATAATAAATAAAATAATAGTAGTATATCTTTTTTGATTACGCGTCCGTTTGTTTCGGAAGCTGACTACCGACGTGCTCGCGCTGCCCCTCGTGACAGAAATTTGTTAACAAGGCACCCTGAAGATGCCTGTTGTGGTTCAGGCGAAACGTCGGTTGACGAATGATCCTTCCGAGGGCCAGATTTTGACTCGGGTTACCCCCAAAAAAATTAATACTAACATTTCTAACACCCGTGAAAACCTTTACTAGAACGTAAATGTTATTATTTTATACAAAATTCATGAATTAAATGTTATTTTAAAAGTTGATACAAGTCAATTTATTTCGTACACATCCACTAAGGTCTTCCTTCAAAGTGTCCAAATACAAATTTGAAATCAATATTTCCGACATAACGACAGAAATATTGACATTTCTCATGGGAATTTTACGCATACGTGAGTAGCTTGTTGGTCTTGTGGTTAGGACTCTAGCCCCGTGATCCAAAGGTCGCAGGTTCGAATCTCACTCCAGACAAGCGAGTTAGTCCTATTTTCATAGCACAAGCGTTTAGCTTAATTTGAAAATAGTAAGAATATTGATGCGACACGAATTCCGTGTTCGCATTTCTATTTTAAAAAAATAAAAAAACAGTCGCGTTTATTTTATCTTTGAATATAACTACGATATTGTTATTTTTATTTATTATTTTTTTTATTTTATCTCAACAGTATACAATTTATTATAATAATACATAACGTATTGTTAAATCAAGCAATAAAGAGAACATATATTAAATAGAGGGATAGGAGCGGGAGTTAGAGGGGGAAGTGGAGTGAGGTGTATGGGATTGTGGCTGAGTGGAGTGCGTGTGTTCTGTGCGTGACGTTGTATACAGATATGGGGGTATGTGTAAAGAGTGATGAGAGTTTGGCTGTGGTGCGTGTATGATGATGGTCGGTCTCAGTTAATCCGGTGAAGATATAGAAACTAGTAATATAATATAAGCGGTTTAAATACTTTATCCTATGAGTAGGGGGGGGGGGGCTACTTTATTTTGTGTCAACGTATCCAGCAATACAATGCCTTCTCTCTATTCAACTTTTCAGAATAAATAGAAGAAGAGCCGGTCCCCGGTCTAGATTTCAATCGCGAGAATATCTTCGCCAAAAGAGATACGACGACTTTATTAAAAATATCTTCGTGTATTCCCGCTTGCCAATAGATGACCGCACGTACCGCGGCCGATTGTGAAGTGGGCCTCGACTGATCCGATGTGAAACCGTCCGTAACAGCGAGCCTAGTTTACCGTGTTACCAGTGCAGCGGTACCCGGGCGGTATATGTGTGTGTGTGTCTGTCTGTGTGTGTGTACTCTTTTGCAGAACTGTTACATCAGCCATCGTTGTACAGCACCTAGCGGCATATATAATTGACATGGTCAGGAGCAATCCATTTCAATTTTTCCAGCATTGGTTGCTCCCTGAAAAATGAAAAAAAAATTCAATCTTTAGTAAAGTAAAGTTTTTCACTTCACATATTTTATATTAATTTACTTATACATAAAACCACATAAAAAAGAGGTTGAGAAACTGTTCCTTCTTTGAGAAATTGCCTCCAGAAAATTTAATTGTGCGTACAATAACTTTTCAAGTTTGTGTTTACTGGGGTATTATGCCGTGTTGTTACGACCTTTCGTGCCGACGTTTCGGATCCCATTGCAGGGTCCATCCAGGAAATGTCGTAACAACACGGCATAATACCCCAGTAAACACAAACTTGAACATTCTGAGTGGCCGTGAAAACCTAAGAACATTTTCAATAACTTTGGCTAAGAAGAGCACACGAACAAAAACATATTAGGATAGCAATTGTAGCTTCGATTTTTAGAACATTATATATTTAATACAATGCACTTTATTTGAAAAGCCTAGGAAATCTGACCACAACAACGCTAGCAAATGTTTTCCACTCCTAGTGTGCACTCCGCGAAAACAATTAATTCTTTCAGGCACTCCCAACTATGATAGTATTCAATTTTAATTCCATTTCTTGCGTGCCACCTAGTGAATTAGTAATAGTAAATAAGTTTTTTTCTTTTTTAGCAGTAAGTTGTTTTGTAAGATAATATCTTTTCTGTTTAAAGCGCCCTTGAGGTGAGTATTCGCGAAAACGGCGCTATATAAGTTATCCAATTATTATTATTATTATTATAAAAGCAAATAATAATTAGAGGCTGATAAACTGTTCTTTCTTTGAGAAATTACCCCCCCGAAAATTTAATTTTTCGTTGTATAACTTTGGTTAAAAACAGCACATGAACAAAAACATATTAGGATAGCAATTCTAGCTTCAATTTTTAGAACATTATATATTTAATACAATGCAGTTCATTTGAAAAGCCTAGGATAACTCTGTGCTGAGTTATTTAGAAAATCGTAGATGCCTGCGTACGCGAAAAACAGCGTATATCAAAAATGGCCGCCATTTCTGAACCGGAACATAGATTTTTACTGTTACTGCTCTATAGTGTTACAGCTCTAACTCAATGGTCGGACATGATTTGTTTATTTTGAAAAACCTTTTAAAAAGAGTGAGGTTATAAAATGGAAGACTAATTCCGGATGCGTGTTGTTTATTTCTTATAAGTGAAATAACAGCGTAAGACTGAAAACGCGCGGTGGCAGGTTCATGGGGTAGCCAAACCGGTCAAGCCTTCTGTGGAGGCTTAATGACCAGTGACGATGTACTGAGAGCTTCTTCAGGTTCCAACCCCTACATAACCCCTCTTTGCAACTTAAACAAGGTTACTTAACTAACTAACTAACCATCACGCCGTTTCACCGCAGGGGTAGGCAGAGAGGATTGAACGCCACACTCTTCTATCCTGGCACTTTTGCTTCGGCCACATTCATACATCTTCTCAAACAAGTTCTACGGTTGTTGCGGCTTTTAATGGGGCCATTTTCAAATACTTGTAGTATCTGATCGTGCCAGGTCTTTCGCGGACGCCCTCTATTAACAGTTTAATTAAAAGCATAGAGTTAAGCACGAAACGAAGATAATGCTGCGTAAGGTTACTTACGCTGCATTATCTTCGTTTGACTTACCGTGTCCTTAATCTGTCGACCTCATCGTGCCTACGTAAATTACTCTGTCCATTTGACACTTCTGCGACACGGTATTGGGTCGAGTATGCACGAACTTGTTGAGTCAAAAAGTCGGTCGAAAAGTCGATACAAAACTAACGAACTTTATATGCAGCACCTGCCCAGGCCGATAAACTGTTGGGACTCGGCCGCTAACTGAATCACGGTTACCCCGTAACTAATTCGTTTAGCGGCCGCCGCGTAATTACGACCTGAGCAATCACTGCCTTTTTGTTACTTAGCTTCGTGTGGGTGTTGCCGTCTAATCGCTCATCAGCTCCCTCCTAAAGCGGGCGCAGCACGCTATCGGCATTCGGTCGACCCAATCGCTAGCGTTTTTTCCCGATCCCGTCTCTGACTGCCAAAGTTCGATTTTTAAAAAATCGTTTTTTTTACTTTACCTTTTTTGATTGGCGTCGCTATTAAACAAGTGGAATAATTCACTACTTGGGTAGCAGAATTTCCCAAGATGGTCTCTCAGAGACAGACATCAAGAGTCGCCTTCAACAAAAAATCCAAGATCCTTGAATCCCCCAACATTGATTTAAAGGTTAGGAAGAATTTGATTAAAACTCTTGCCTAGAGTGTGCTGATGAATGGCAGCGAAACATGGACCATCGGCCAGAGCATGTCCGGGAGGCTAGCGGCCTTTGAGATGTGGTCCTACAGGCGCATGGCGAGGATCCATTGGCGAAAAGAGGCGGCTCCTTAACAGGATCGCCCAACAACGAGCAATTTGGATAGGCCATAATATAGGCATCCGGGCCTGCTTTTTACCATCGTCGAGGGAAATGTTGAAGGCAACAAGCGTAGAGGCCGCCCGAGATCAAGCTTCATACACCAGCATGTCGGAGATGTGCGCTGTAGCACCTACCAAGAAATGAAGAGGCTGGCAGGTGACAGAGAAGAGTGTAGAATCGAGTGCTTGTTGCGGACCAATTTTGACGAGTTTTGCATTGTCTCTTTTATGTACGGACGTTTCGCACTTATTACTATTTTTATAACTGCCGCCGATCCAATATGGGAATGCATATCGCATAAGTGCCGCGTCATTTTTTTTATAAATAAGGCAAGAATATTTCATAGTGTTTATTTTTAGTATTAAAATGACTAACTCACGTGAGGTAGCTGCATGTAGTAGTGTTGAAAATATCAATGAAAGGTTTGTAAAATAGCACATAAAAAGCAAAAAAAACTATTCGCTTTTACCTTGCATCTTAAAATGAACATTCTGGCACTTATTTTTGAGCATGCTTATTAGCATGCTCAAGATTCGCATGCTCTAACAACTATACACACTTGCTCATTATTAGCATGCTTCTATTAATCATGCTCATGAATGAGCATGCTCAAAGCTAACAATAAAACACACATTATTTATTACTGGCATGCTCTTGTCATAAAGACGCTCATAAATCAACCGGCGGTTGGCAGTGGCTCATGAAGCTCAATACTGCGCATGCTCACGTGCCACTAACGAGCATGTGTATTGCCTGTCCAACACAACTTGTGCGTGCGGCAAGATTGGAACTAAAACCCGCCCCGCCCGCACCCGGCGGCAACCCCTCGCCCTGTAATTCAGTACAATTTTGTATTTGCTCGAGAGCTGTGACATCTTGATTACCAATATACACTGAATTATTATGTCCAAAACAACCAAGGGGCGGTGCAAAAACAATTGCCAATGAAGTATTAAAGTTTTGCGAAGCTGAAAAAGCAAATAATGGACCGATGTTACCATATATTGGTATACCATATATATATATGTTGCTCCCAACAGAACTCCTCGTCGCCACCAGTTTTGCTCAGTCGGAGAAGAATCGGACTCACCTTACTTCTACAATTCAAACTCAGGGTACTTCCGGTGTCGTGTACGCTGCACTTCAGCTGTCTCTCACTTTAACTTATTTTAAGTTGCAACAGTTCAATGACTAGGGTAATACAACGAAACATTATTTAGATGAAGGGGAATTTATTCAAATGAATTTTAAACAGAAATTAATAATGCCACAGAAGGTGACAATTTTTTATGAAGTATTTTTGGGAATTTTGCACATTGAAACCCTTTTTTTTACAATAAATTGAGGTGAAGATTTAATTTACCACGCCTCGACATCAGCGCTAGCGGCCGCGTCATACAAGGATGGAAAAGACAGTGGAACTAAATACTTTTATACTACTGGCGGTGACGCAGCGCGGGTGTCGGTGCGTGATTCTGCAGATTAATGAACATCTGGGCAAAATTTCTATATCACATTTAATACAATGAAGCTACAATAGTCTGGCATAAACACCGCTTCGGCACGTGCTTAGCAATGTTCCTTTTTTCTAAAACAGCTCGACCTGATGCACATGTTCTTGTATTTACAGAGTCAGATAACACGCAGCTCGCTCCAGGCGTGATGTGAAATTGATTATTAGAGAGAATTGGAATGCCAGGCAAGTCGTGGTCTTCATTTTGCTGGCCTCGCATCTGAAGCAGGATTGCTCCCTTATGGGTCCAGAGAACAACCCCGCCTCGAGGCTTTGGGCTGCCGATGCAGATGATTACCGGAACATCACCTCTGCAGCTGCCCCCCAGGCGTTGCAATGGATTCACCTTTCACTCCATGCTGCGTCACCTGGCCATGGCGCGAAGCGCTCCCGTGGAAAAACCCTCTATTAACACGAGGGTTCACAGAAAGGTTCACATCTTGCGTGCTGAAGTGTCAGATTTCGAATCCGCCATTTTGTAATATCGTCCCCGCCGTTCGCGACCGCTGTGAAACTATCTGCAGTAGACCAAAGACATTATTTTGTTCCATAGAGTATTTGCGGTACCTACGCGGTTAGAAATCAATTTTTGGTGCAGATAGTTGGTGCGGGGATCGATAAATTCATATCTTTAGAGGTTTCGCGAAGAGGTGTGACGAACAGAGGTTGCTACGTCACAATATATATTGATTTCACTGCCCCGCTTGTTTTTAACAAGTTACCTAATGAAACCAAAGAAATAACTCTACACAAACCTTTTAAACATCATATATATGGAATACCAAATTTATATTGAAGGCTCTGACACTCGTCACCGGACATTCAGTACATTATGTATTGTGTAATAAATTTTCAACCTGTCAACTTCTGTTTCGCGACAGGGCGCCCTCCCTCGCATGCCAAGTTATAGTGGTGGCACTCTATCAGTACTTTTATTCATTTCTAATATTCAGTTAAGTCAAACGAATTTGAATATTTATGTATTGCATTGTTGATGCTTCAAGTTGGTGAAACCCCCTTATACATTGCCGTAAAGTAACATATTTAAATTACGTGTTATTATTATTATTATTAATGTTAACTATTATTATTAATGTTAATTATTATTAATGTTAACAAGCTTATCGACCACTACCTGCCTCCTATACAATCACGCGTATCAGCTTTTCGTCCATGTTCAAGTCGGCAGGTCGAGAACTCTTGAACCTGTGTGGCGGTCGCGCCCCGCGAGAAAGCTGTGTAAACCCATCCCCAGACGGAAATAATCCTCTTTGACTTAATTCTCGACAGCTGCGATGGGCGAAACCCTACCGGGCGCCAAGTATTATAATTTATGTCTAAATGTACGCCATATTTTACACCCCCTTCCATCCCCTCCGCCGCGCAGCCCTTAGCTACACCGCCGCACAAAGGTTGGAAATTAGTCTATCTATGTGCGCAAAATTCAAAAAACGAAAGTCGTAATAAAAATAAAATATATGCAGCGAGATAAACTTAGTTCCTTAGGTAATAAAGTCCTACTAATAGTTAATTACCTAGAGTAAACCCCTCGTGTCTAGTCGAGCAGGTAGTGACATGTTGTTGCAAAAAAATAAAGTTGAGTTACTAGCTTCGCCGATTGCTTTCCTGCTAGTAACTCCTGCTAATTGATAATTCTTCGGCGAAGCCGATTGCTTTCCTGCTAGGCCCTGCGGGCGGCTATTGTGTTTGCTGTGCAGCAAACACAATTGTTTACCTATGCCTACGTCAGCCGCTTCGCGGCCAATTGTATCTGGCAAATTTAGACTTTTAATTACGGGTAGTTTAGATATAATTAAGACAAAGTATTTATTCAGTATTTCTAACCGATTAATAAGTCAGAGCGGAATAAACCACAGTTCGATAGGTAGGTACGTACTCTCTTCTCTTTTCGCAGTGTTGATTACTTTTATACAACATTATAAAAAACCAAAAATGTAATTAAAATTTCAACAAATAAAATATTCTCGACCGTAAAAAAAAATCGATTCTGCCAGGATTCGAAACTAGAATCCTCTGATTCGTAGTCAGACGCGTTATCCGCTGCGCCACACGACCCAACGGGGACCATGGCAAAATTATTGTATACAAATAGAAATCATCATCCAAATGCAGAAACGTACGACATTGCTTGGAGTAATTATAATATAGATTGTCAGTCGGATACAACTGTTTGTACCAAAGTGTTGTGTTTATATTTTTGAATTTTGTTCTTCGAACTATGGAATCGATAAACTAAGGTAACTTTTTTTTAATATAATCCACATTTTTATTCAATTAATTCTCTAAAAAGCCACGATTTGTTTTTAACAAAGACTGCCAAAACTGGGATTGACCTGTATTGGGTCTAATTGTTGTAAACTATCGTTCTCTAATACCTTGGCTACAGATTTAAAATCAATCGGAGTGCACGTCGGTGCGCCTGTATTCAGAATTTATTTATTTTCCAGCTCTCGGATTACCAAGGAAAAAACTGTTTGGTGTATGGTTAAAAGAGCGAGACTTTTCTAAAGGAAGTAAAAAAAACTTAAAACTGTTAAATTTTTGTGGACAAATACGTCGGAAGTGGATCAATTGTGGACGTCGTAAAGACAAGTTTAGAATTAAATATAAAGTGGGGTTTTTATATCTTTAAATTGGTGTATTATTATTATTTAATGGGTATAGAATACAAATAAACACTAAAATAATTTCGCTCGCTCAGATTGTCTTTTCCGACCACTGTGCGCCGTCTCGACTTGAACTTTTCCTCAAACTCATCCAAGTCAACTAAATGGTTTGCATAAGCAATACGTCACTTATTTTGTGATTTTGGTAAGACGCTCGGCGAACTTGCTTGAAAACGAATTACGTATCCGACGCTTTGGGGGTTAATATGATATTTTTACATTATTTATTTAAAAATTTATAATATTTGAAAAATTAATGATAATGATAATTGATAATCACATAAATAATATATAATATCACACCATCTATCTCCCTCGAAGATTCCTGATCGTTCTGTAGGCAAGTTAGTGCATGCTAATCTTTGACAAGATTTACACCCATGTGATGAATATTGGTGAAAGGTTAACAGTACTATGGTTGTGGTGTATAGTGTTGTGAACACAGCAGTGTAGTGTTGGTCCTGACGAAGAGACGGGTTCGTCTCGAAACCGGTAGACCCAAAATCTGGCAGCGGTTTATACTAATTTAACTAACACTGTAATAATATATCCGTTTTTGCGTAAAACGTATCTTTAGTCAGTATTTGAGAACTCCAAATATATTGGATTGAAAATCGCGTATCAAATTTTCGAAAGTTGTATGTGTTAACTGCTACATAACTTCCAAAAATTTGATAGATGTGGTAGTCTATCATGGGTGGAATTGTGAACGTCACATTGTGTAAAGTGATCACTTAAGCTAGTCGTATGATAGGTCGTCAACCCTATAAACGTCCAAAAAGACTTTCATACCTACTTTCCCATATAAAAAATAGCTTCGTCTCTATGAGACATCTATAATATATCTACATAGTTTGTTTAGCTTAGATTATTAAAAATATTTAATTATATTTACTATGGTATCCCTCGTTAGAGTCCCTCGTGGACAGGTCCATGAGAGATTTTCGTTCTCCCGAAACTAATTGTGAAACAATAAAATAATTTTTAAAACTCAGGATAGTAAATGTAATTAAATATTTTTAATAAACTATCATTATGATCCTCTACAATATAAACTCCAAATCCATCAATAATATATTTATTATTATATTCAGGAATACATTCTTATTGTGAAGTTGCAATTTTTCAGAACTAAGTTCTGCGAATCTAATTGATTAATAAATTTGGTTTTATATTTTTTTTTTGTTTATTTTATTGTTTATTTACATTTGTTAATACAAATTACTAATAACTGCCACACTAGGTAAAAACCTGTTCTGTGGCAGTTATTCTCATATGATATTAATGTAATATTAACAAATGACAATTGAAGAAAGTATAAGCATAAGAATGAAAGTATATCAATAATAATAAAGTAAATCGTAGGAATACCTAAATATAAAAGAAAATAAAATATACGTACAAAATTAATATAAGAATTTAAGTAGTTACAAAAATAAATATTATATTAAAGTATACTTTAAATTGTATAAATCAGTTTTTGCCAATTCAGAGGTCAAGGGCGGATCACTTCTTCAGCATACCTTCTACCTGATATTTTTATAAACTCAGTAATATGATGTTTAAAAGGTTTGTTTGAGTTATTTCTTTAGTTTCATTAGCTAACTTGTTAAAAACAAGCGGGCAGTGAAATTAATTATAATATATTTGTTTAGCCTGTTCACTAGACTCCACTATCGATTTACGCAATTTTCAATCAAATACGACACGAGGAGCTCTCGAATACTAACACACGAGTGCGTATTAAACTATGTATCTTCGAGAAGAAAGCGCTACCGCTGTCTTTGGTTAAAATCGGTGAGGAAAATAGTGAACAAAGTTTTATAAGAAAGAAAGCGGATTTATGAAGGTAATTACTCGCTGTGTATTGCGCCGGGAACACAATTCATTAAGTACCTAAATGGGTCGGGTGACACTTTTATTGTTTATTATTTTACTCCAAAAACGAACATAGAAATTTATTAAGTAATTTATGATTCTAATAACCGTTAACTTATTTATTTATTTTGTTTTGGGGAAAATTAACAGCAAAATAACAATCTTAAAAATATGAAATAACGGTTTTTACAATTATGCCAATTACAAATTTTCCACTGAATATAAAAATTTGCTTTAACTTACTTTAATAGCGAGTGGAGAGGGTGGAAGGGAATGTGGGACGGGAGTAGAAGGGAAGATATAATGTACAAATTAGTTTGGGTGCGGTAGTGTAGATATTGTTTGTTTTATGTTTCTTATTGTTGCGTTGAAAATGTCAATGTGGTGATAGTTTGTGTTAAATGAATTTGTGGATCTGTACATAAAGGAGTTTTGTTTTGAGTTAGTCTTACAAAAGGGGAGATGAAAAGTAGGTGAATGTCTGTTATTGCGAGTTGGGATGTGGTAAGATATTCGTTGAAGAAGAAGAAGAAGTTCCGGACTATCAACTAGATTGTGTGTTATTTCGAATAGCATCACCGCGTCAGCTATGTTTCTTCGACGAGTTAGGGTCTGCATGTTAAAAAAGTTCGCAGAGTCTTCATTGCTCATATGAGATCTAAATGAACGGAGGTCTAGGTATCTTAGGAATCTGTTTTGGACGCTTTCAATTCTATTTTCGTGTACTGCATAACCTGGATTCCACACCTGAGATGCATACTCTAAAATACTACGAACGTATGAGAAATAAAGTGTCTTGAGGGTTGATATTTTTGAAATGTTTAAACTTGAACTTGAGTCCAAAAAGCGACGAAAAAGCCACGTTTGGTTCCATGCATTGCAAATTGAGAATAGATGGTTAATTCTACCAATAGTACTCACTTCAATACAATAACCGACGCCTACTGTTATGCATACTTGAGGGGTATATCCCACTAAGGTGTTTCTGAAGATAATTACAATAAACCTATCACTACTCAAGAAGGTTTCTCTAGAATCTATGAAGTTTAATAAAATCCACCTCGGTTTTCCTTTTAAATACGCGTATAATTAAATGTGTGAAATATATAAATAAATATGTGAAAATTAATTTGAACAAAGGGCTGTATGGAAAATTGATTTGGTTATTTATTTGAGGTGCTTTATTATTCGCCGCTTCCTTAATGTAAAAAAAATGTATTTTTTTAAATTTTAAACCTTTATTATTGATATTTAATATTTTTACCCCTGTTTTTAAGTCAAATTTATGATTATTTTAGACCGGTAGACCTAAAATCTGGTAGTGGTTGATACTAATTTAACTAACTCTCTGTTCTAATGTCTAACCACAAAGTTAATTCTTTAAATGTTAAAAACATTAATAATCCTATAAAAACCTATAGAATTAGACCACTGCAACATTAGCTGATGTTTTCTACTCCTAGAGTGCACTCCGCTAATTCTTCCAGGCACTCCCAACTATTTTAGTATTAAACGTTAATTCCATTCTCGCATGCCACCTGGTGAAGAAGTAATAGTAAATAAGGTTTTTTAGCATTAAGTTGTTTTATATATGGATATTGCTGTGATTGCTACTGTATAGTGAATATTGCAGTTTTTGCCATTTACATAATGGGGTAAAGCTGTTTTTGCCATTTACATAATGGGGTAAAGCTGTTTTTGCCATTTACATAATGGGGTAAAGCTGTTTTTGCCATTTACATAATGGGTTAAAGCTGTTTTTGCCATTTACATAATGGGGTAAAGCTGTTTTTGCTATGATGTTTCTGTCCAAAATCGACACTAACTCACACTTTAGCATGAAATTGACATTTTGTCACGTGGGGGTTGATTTGAGTGGATATTGCTGCCTTTGCTTTTAATACTGATTTAGAAACATGATTTTGGAAGAGATAGAAATATATAAATTGACAATCCCCGGTAGTCACCGGCATTCAAATGCAGTCGCATTCAAAACATTTATTTTTTGCTGCCTTTGCTATAACCTCACCTATGGTAAAAGTAACTTGGGTGTTTTTCTTCAGTCTGCTGTCTAAACCTGTGAAATACATTATAATTTGAAATATGCCTAGAGATCGTCTGAACATAACATGACTTTTACTTTAATTAGTCTAGACTAGAAAAATGACAAACTTTGGACTCCCAATTGTAATAATTTCGTTGTCTATCCGCCCGTTCGTCCGTCTGTCTGTCTGTCTGTCTGTCCCCGTAACTTCGTGTAACGTCCGTAACTTCTTTATAGTAAAAAAAACCTTTTTTTTTCGAAAAAATAGGTTACAGCTAGTGGTATAATAACTTGTTCACTTGGGTTACAGCTAGTAGTATAATCACTGTCCGGGAGTAGTGTTTACACTCGGAATGATTTATAATGTCGGGCATTTCCTTTCCTCGTATATTACGTCGCCGACCATTGTCTGTGCCTCCGTCTTTTTTGGCATTGTCACGGCGAAGCCTTACAGATACAAATTGCGTGTTTGCCGACGCGTCTGTGGACATACATAATATGTGTGTCGCTTTCCGGCAGAGTGTTCATACAATAAGCGGAAAAAATCTGATGAGTGTGTCGGTTGTCGGGTTCATGCGACGACAATTTCACCGAAATCGTTTATATTTTTACATTAACCTCGATATTCATAGTAAAAAGGTCTGTGAACCGTAAGTTACTCAATATCACCATCAAATCGGCTCTAGCTAATCTACCTACATACACGTCTTGTAGATTTCCCTCCATTAATCCTAATTACAACCACCTTTCCCCTTTTCCACCCATTTCTATTCTCATTTCATATTACATTATGTTATGTCTAGCTATTGTACAAATGAATGAGTAGTATTGAATTCGACTTATATTCAAGCGAATGATTTTTTCATAATCGATATAACTTACTTTAATGATAGTTCATTTTTTGCAAAAAATAAGCCAGAAATAAAACTTTAAAAAATGCTAACTTTGATATTGCATAAATCTCCATAATCATTGATTAGGTCTCCATATCTATTAGGTCACGTATGCTATAACATTTTTGACACTTTATCAAGGCAGGAATGCTCTTGTAAAGTTTTTGGTTCTAGCTATGAGACACCCTGTATATATAATATTTTATATAATATTGGCAATATGGATAAAACAGTAAATATTAATTCATTGAAAACAATGTATAGTAAACATATTTTTTAGAAATAATAGTTATATTAAAAGGCAGGTTAACAAAAAAATAACAGGGTGTACCAGAGCTAGCAGCAGAAACTTCGTAGGTGGATGTTATGAGTCTAAAATGTTCAAGCAACCATGACCTAATGTCAGTAGTTATGGAGATATGTAATATCAAAGTTTACATTTTTTTTTCAATATTTCTGACTTATTCTTTGCAAAAAGTTGAACTATCATTAGAGTAACTTATATCGATTATGAAATAATCATTTACATCTATACAACTCAAATAAAATGATAAAAACCTTGTAAAAAAAACCTTTTTCAATTTTTTCAAGATTTTAATCATTTTACTCGATTTTTTTTAAAGCGAATAAACTTTCCATAATTGACATATATTACTATACTGTAATGATAGTTCAAGTTTTTGCAAAAAATAAGTCAGAAATATTGAAAAAAAATGCAAACTTTGATATTGCATATCTCCATATCTATTGATATGACGTCATGGTTGCTTGAACATTTTAGATTCGTTGCATGGGCAGGAATCTACCGGCCAAGTTTCTGCTGCTAGCTCTGGTACACCCTGTATATTTACGCGCGTATATGTTGTATAATCTTGAACATGACATGGTGAAACTTTTTCATTCTGCATGCTCTAACTGCCCGACCCGACTGACCCTTTGGTCTTTCCCCACGCTCGTGCCGACTCGCCCAATGCCCTTTGAGCTAGTTCGCACCTGTAAATTGCTGCGAGATTATCGTTTGTGCAATTGTCCTGCACCTGCGTGTGAAGGACAACCTTCATTATTACCGTTTATATTTCGACCCTCGCGGTGGTGGCATTTCATTTTTGTGGCTCACGACCCATTGGTCGGATAGCTGCCCACGCATCTCGTAAGAAAATTGTACTTGTTGAATGTTAAATAATACATGGAGTTGCACACCCACACAAACACACAATTATATAATATAAAATATATGCTGCGGCGAGGCTTATATTCAGGCTTCGCCTGCCGGAGCGGATAAATTTCAAATCTCTCTGATGGTGTACAAAAGTCTTCAGAGAAAAGCACCACAATATTTGACTGACCTCTGTATCCCAGACAATATCACTGGAAGACGGCTCACACTGCGGTCAGCTAAATCGGAGGCACTCTGCAGGCTGGTAGCACCAAGGAGACCTGGAGCCACCGAGTTTGCGGAACGTGCTTTCAGCTTTGCGGGCCCAGCTATGTGGAATCAGCTGCCTCCAGTGCTGCGATCTATGGAGAACCAGGAACACTTCAAGAAGAGCCTAAAAACCCATTTTTTCGAGATGTCGCACCTGTAAAGCTCCCTTTAATACTCTGTTACGCAAAAATGGCGCTATATAAATTAACAAAAACATATTATATAAAAATATAATGAGCAGCGCTTTCTAGGTATTATCTGATATCAAGCAATAATGTCGATATCATAATGATGATATCAAGCAAGACCGAAACCAAGGTGGTGTTGCCGAAACAGGACTTTCTACCGAAACCCAATCTTCGGTATCTGTCTCGGTTTCGGCCGAAACCGAAACTTTTTTATAGATGTTAAAAATCTATTTATTTATTGAAATTTGGCTAATTTTTTACACGTGTTAACCGTCTGTATACGGTTAACGCGTGTTAAATGAAATAAAGAACAATAATTGAAATATGTGAAAAAAAAATTGTTACTGCTGTAAAACAAATAAAAATTAATAAAATATTTTAACTACTTCTTGAAACAAAAATTTGTCAATAATCAAAGCTTACATTACAAATGAAGGACCTCACTGATTGATTATTTTAATTTTAATTGCGTTTACAATCACAACATACCTACTTAAGAATAAATTTAACATTTATTAATTTATGGAAATCTTTTGATTACATTTAATACCTAATTCATAACTAATAACTAGCGAACTCAGTTGATGACGGCGGGTGACACACGAGCCACGAACTCACCCGACCTCACCCGAAGTCAGCCGAACGACAATAATTCACGAAGGCAGAGTTTCGGTGCGGCTGAAGGTTCGGCAAATTTTCTGCCGAAACCGAAACTGATGCCGAAACTTTCCGATGCCGAAATCGAACCTTCGGTCGGTCACTGTCAAGCAACGATTCTTCTTTATAAATTCATTCATATATCTAAGTTATTTCTCTAAAAAAATGCAATATAGAATATACAGGGTGTACCAGAGCTAGCAGCAGAAACTTGGCCGGTAGATTCCTGACTATGTTGTGAGTTTAAAATGTTCAAGCAACCATGACCTAATATCAATGGTTATGAAGATATGCAATGTCAAAGTTTGCATTTTTTTTTCAATATTTCTGACTTATTTTTTGCAATAAGTTGAACTATCCAACTACAATACTAATACAACTTAAATAAAATGATAAAGACCTTGTAAAAAATGACTTTTTTCAATTTTTGCAAGGTTTTTATCATTTTATTCGACTTGTATTAAAGCGAATGAATTTTTCATAATCGACATAAGATACTGTGATGATAGTTGAACTTTTTGCAAAAAATATGTAAGAAATATTGAAAAAAATGCAAACTTGATATTGCATATCTCCACAACTATTGATATTAGGCCGTGGTTGCTTGAACATTTTAGACTCATAACATAGTCAGAGATCTACCTGCCAAGTTTCTGCTGCTAGCTCTGGTACACCCTGTATATTCTGATATAAATGAATAATAAAAACCCACGTTTTCGTAAAAAAAAAAACGCCGAAATATGCATTTGCAGTGAATGTGCCGCCTTAATGCTTTTTCCATGCAAATATCGGATTTATATTCACACTTCGCTCAATCTTAATACATTGCCGCATGAACGCCATATATGTGCCTACACACATTCTGCATGCCCTTATCCTATAATATTTATTTTCTCGCCATGAGCAACGCCTCTGCAATATTGCGTACATTTAAAAATCCTCGTTGAAGGGCCCGTGACGTCAGAGATGTCAAGTCGTGCGTTCAAAGGGTCGTCTATCATTTCCGCACCGCGACGTGGGAGTCCCTCGAAGCCTTATTTCCGACACGCGGCGTGGCCCGCCGCCGCCCGCAGCCCACGCAATCAGCGTTATTTTTTCGGTAATTGAGGAATATTACTTACGCTTGTGTCAAGTTGTACCGAGCAAAGTCGGAGCTTTGATTGATGATGTGTACAGATAGTAAACTTCCCAATTTAATAATTTTTTTCTCCCCTGAAGTTGTGTTTTAGGCGACATTTTGAGTCCCGTTTTAGCGATTAATGTTTATTTAATTAAACATTTTTTTATTAATCGATTAGAAAAGACGTACAGAAAAATTATATTAACGAAAAAGTATTTTAACTATCGCCGGATTAGAACCAACGGACCTACGTTCTATCCGGGGACGGCACGTTATCCAATTTCGTCATGGAGTCTGGTAAGTCAATGAAAGACTGCCGTGGCGAAATTGGATAACGCGCCATCCCCTGATAGAATGGAGATCCGTTGGTTCGAATCCCGGTAGCAGTTAAAATATTTTTTCGTTAATTTGATTTTTCTGCATGTCTTTTCTTACTAATTAATAAAAATTTGTTTAATAATTGACAGAACTTTGTTCTGAAATTGTAATTCACAATAAGAATGTGTTTTCTTTAGTATATTTATTTAATTATTAAATTCTTTTTGGTTTCTTAAAGAAACTAGATATCTTAGAAAACTTGACGATCAATAGTCACAAAAATGTAATTAATATTCAAACTATTCGTTCTATTCCCACCTTCCGCGCTTAATGACCACGCCCCCCCGACTCCAATCTCCACCCCATTTCTTACGTCGTCCTTTAGTCTTGTGTTTAGTATTAGTAACATTACCGAAGGTGATGCGTTAGATTCGAAAGCGTTCTAATCGTTACGAGTATATAGTGAAATTTAAAGTGGTCTTCAATAAATTTATAAAAATTATAACAAAACTATGTTTTGAGGCGACACAATATGTATTGTGCTGACCCTAACATTGATGCTGATATTCTTGCAGATACCTTATCATCGTTCAAAAACTCACTCACACACAACATCCATTTTCTAAACAATGACCCCAACCTGTAGATCCATTAAATCAATTATTTATTTACATATTCTTATATGGTCGCACTACATTCAAACACATAAATGTATATTTAAAATATACATAAATGTACAAATACATGTTACTAAAGCGTGCCGAAGACACTTGTAATTGGGATAATGGGCAAAGTCTTCATTTGTAATGTTTTATTATTAGAGTATCATGTACCCATTATCCTGTTAGTGTCTTTTTTTTTTTTACATCTCAGACCCACAAAACATCACATTGATATTTGTCTGTAGGTGCATCAATATATATATATATATATAAATAAATTGTATTTACCAGTAATACATTCATATTAATTA